>CM035420.1:145931033-146041033 GCA_020310875.1 Ceratopteris richardii | reverse complement strand
AAAAAGATGACTTCAAAATTACTCCTTTTTATGAATAGTGATGGATCTACCTTGCCAGGTTGAAATCCTTTGTCTTGCAAGAATGAGACGAGCATGTGATTCCAAGCCCTTGGGGCTTGTTTGAGTCCATATAAAGCTTTATTAAGTTTACACACATAATCAGGATATATGTGATTCTCAAAACTAGGTGGTTGTGCCATATATACTTTTTTTGTTATACATCCATTAAGAAATGCATTTTTTACATCCAATTTAAGCATCTTCCAATTCTGGGAAGAGGCAATACTAAGTAAAACCCTAATATTAGGCATCTTTGCCATAGGAGAGAAGGTCTCCTCATAATCAATTCCTTGAGTTTGTGCAAAGCCTTTTGCCACAAGCCTTGCCTTATACTTGTTAATGGAGCCATTTGAGTTCTTCTTCAATTTGTGGATCCATCTTGAGCCTATCACTTGCATTGATGGAGACTTGGGAACCCATTCACAAGTGTTATTCTCCCCAAGAGCTTCAATTTATTCTTCCATTGCATGCCTCCATTCTGATTTCTTCTTTGCTTCCTCAAATGTTGAAGGTTCCTCTTGATTTATGTCCTATGCTAGATAGATTGAATGTTTAGTGATTTGAGAAGTATCAAACTCATACCTTTTTGGCTTTCTTTTCTCCCTCATGGACCTTCTTAGGCCATGATGTGATGATTCTGCCTCTTGCCCAAGTTCCTGCATTTTTGCTTTACCTTTAGACTTCCACATTTTGATTTTTTTCATACTGAGTTGCTTCATCATCTTCTCAGGTATCTTTCTCTTCAACTTTAGAAGAATTATCCTTAACAATGTTTGGAAAAGTCTTCTTCAACATCATAAGGTAGCTTGACCTTTCTAGATGAATCTTCATACCAAGAACTATTCTCATCAAATACTGCATCTCTAATCGCCAAGAATCCTTTGGTTGTTTGGTTGTATAATCTGTAGCCATTTTGATTTTTGTCATATCCGATGAATAGACACCTTTTGCTTTGGGATTCATCTTGCGTCTAACTTGTGAAGGAACATGAGCAAAAGCAACACATCGAAAAATCTTACAATGATCCAAGCTTGGCCTTCTTCCATTCCAAGCCTCATATGGTGTCATGCCATCAAGTGATTTTGAAGGTAACCTATTAATCAAATAAGTGGCTGTGGATACAGCCTCAGCCAATAAATAATTGGGTAAGAGGTTTTCATTTAGCATAGACCTTGCAGCTTCAACAATTGTCCTATTCCTTCTTTCTTCCACTCCACTTTTCGCACGAGTGTACCTTGTAGTGATCTCTCTTTTGATTCCTCTTTTATGAAGAAAGGATTCAAATTCATGGGAGAAATACTCCCCACCTCCATCTGACCTTAGCCTTTTTAGTGTTTTACGTGTTTGATTCTCCACAAGATCCAAATACCTTCTGAAGCATGAAAAGAATTCATCTTTGTGTTTCATAAAGTATAATATAGTCCACCTACTGCAATCATCAATGAAGGAGATATAATACCTTGATCCAGATATTGAAGCATCCTTGCTAGGTGTCATGGACGAAGGAAACCATCCTGAACCTAAGATTCCATGTGAACCCTGTATCTCATGATTGGTTCAGAATTAGGAGAAACCAATGCTTCCATTGCGTCCGGAATGTGCCAAAACCCCAAGATCAACTGTCTATTCGCTGAATTCTGACATTGGGAGGTCTTGTTACAAATCGATGACATCATGATGACATCATCAGTTCGCAACCGCCTTGGGAACCGCCCTTGAAAACCTATATAAGGAGGGGTTGGCCACATTCATAATCAGTCTTGCCAATGCCAGTCTTGGGAGCTCAAGGAGTCGTGACCTCCAAGTAAGTACATTCAAGTTCCAGTTCAAGTTCTAGTCTTGTTTCTAGCTCTAGTCTTGTCTAGTCTTGTATTGTGGACATCCTTTCTTGTCCTATTGTAATCTCGTAGTACGAGATCCTTTCTAGTTATTTCTTGTATCCAGTTCATATCCCTGAGGGGATTTCTTGTAATCGAGATATCTTGTTTCCTACCTACGATCCCGGGTTGTGGGATCTCCTGTATCATCTCTAGTCGAGTTTTCCATACCTATTGGTCCCGGGTTGTGGGACATCTTGTATCGATCGTATATTCTTGTAGCATTTTCCCTTCGTGGGTATTCTTGTAATCAGAACTGTGTTTCCGAAATCTTGTCTTGTGTAGTCAGAGAGCACAATCTAGTGCTCCCCTGACATTTTGGCAAGACTATCTTCTATCCAAGACCAGACATCATGGAGAACGCTTATGAACAGATCGTAGCATCACTTCAGAGTCTCCAACAACAAGTCGAAGACCTAAGTCGTCGACAGACACAAGTCGAGATGGGACATCCAGTGCATGTAGGTACACTCCTTCAAGAATTACAAGAACGAATCGGGAGTCTTCAAGCGAATCAAGGGAGTATTCAAGTGAACCAACGGCCCAGTACATCATTTGTGAAGGAACCCAAGATTTGCATGCCAGAAAAGTTCAATGGTGATCGTACAAAGTTTCGAGGATTCTTGCAACAAGTCAAATTGTACATTCGCATGCAGCCTGATAGATACCCTGATGATGCATCCAAGGTCGGTTTTATTGGAACCTTGCTCTATGGTCAAGCTTTATCATGGTTCGCCCCAATCTTGGAGAAGGATATGGCCGTACTTCATAATTATGAGGCATTTCTTGGAGAGCTTGTCGCCACATTTGGAGATGCAGACACGAGTCGAGTGGCAGAAACAAAACTTCGAAAGCTACGTCAAGGTAACCGCCCTGCCTCTACCTATGCATCAGAATTTAGGCAATTGATATGTGACCTCACTTGGCATGAAGATTATTTCATTAGCCAATTTAGATGGGGCTTAAGGGATGACGTGAAGGACCTTCTACTCACGATGCCAGAGGTGAAGACATTGAATGAATACATCAACCAAGCCATTCAATGTGATAACCGTCTTTTTGAAAGGAAACAAGAAAAACAAGTAGAAGGAAGACCTCGCCAATGGAAACCTTTCCAGCCTACTCCTAGAGATGACACTATGCCCGAACCTATGCAGATAGATGTAACTAGGTTCCAGCCTCTAACACCACAAGAGAAACAAAGAAGGAGGGATAACAAATTATGTCTATATTGTGGAAACCCTGGCCACATTGCAGTTAATTGTCCCAACAAGAGAACAAACTCCAAAGTCGCAGCCACCCTTGTAGAGCAGGGAAACGAGGAAGTCCAGTTGTAAAAGAGACCATACAGCCGGACCATGATATACGAAAGGGTCTCATAATTCCATCCACACCCGTAGAAACATGTCTTGCCCCTGTCAAGTTAATCCTGTCTAAGAAGACCCTTTCCCTCATAGCTCTAGTAGATTCAGGAGCGTCCTCATGTTTCATTGATGAAGGACTCGTTAAGAAACATGGAATTCCAGTACTTCGAAAGAACAGACCAGTAGTAGCCGAAGTAGTAGATGGACGGCCTCTAGCATCGGGGAATATAACCATGGAAACCATACCACTAAGAGTACACCTTGGTGACCATGATTCACACATATGTTTCAATGTAATATCGAGTCCAGCAAATATGGTTATCATCGGAATGCCGTGGTTAAAGAAACATAATCCAGAAATTAATTGGGAAAAGAATAAAATCACCCGTCGAGATATCCAGAAGAACCCAACATATGTTGGAGCTAAAGCCTTCATACATGCAGTAAGGAAGGAACCTACATATATGATCTATGCCATACCAGCTCAAGAATCCAAGAAAGATGATCCAGTACAGCTACCCAATCAGTACAACGGCTTTGAAGATGTTTTTGAAAAGAAGAATGCAGATATCCTTCCAGAGCATAGACCTTATGATTGTCCCATAGATCTTCAAGAGGGAACACAACCACCCTTTGGACCAATCTACAGACTATCTCCAGAGGAACTTACAGAACTACGCAAGAACATTGATGAGAATCTAGCAAAGGGGTTTATCAAACACTCGAAGTCTCCAGCAGGAGCTCCTATTCTATTTGTAAAGAAGAAGGATGGGACTCTCCGGATGTGTGTAGATTATCGTGGATTGAACAAAGTCACTATAAAAAACAGATACCCTCTACCACTCATATCAGAGCTCTTGGAACGCCTTGGAAAAGCAAAATTCTTCACGAAAATTGATCTTCGAGGAGCTTACAACCTTGTCAGGATCAGAGAAGGAGACGAATGGAAGACAGCATTTCGAACAAGGTATGGGCATTTTGAATATGTAGTTATGCCCTTCGGTCTTACAAATGCTCCAGCTGTCTTCCAACATATGATGAATGATATTTTTCGAGAATATTTAGATGATTTTGTTGTAATATACCTTGATGATATCTTGATATTTTCAAAAAATCTAGAGGATCATGAAGATCATGTAAAGATAGTCCTAGAGAAACTAAGAGAAAAAGGATTGTATGCGAAATTGGAGAAGTGTTCTTTTCATAAGACAGAAGTGGAATTTTTAGGGTACATAGTATCAGATAAAGGAATTTTTATGGACCCTAAGAAGATTGAGACAATCCTTGATTGGCAACCACCTTCATGTGTTCGAGATGTACAATGTTTTTTGGGGTTTGCCAATTTCTATAGGATATTCATCAGAGATTACTCCAAGATAGTGACACCTCTTACCAAGCTTACAGGGAACTCCAAATTCTCATGGACCGAAGAAGCAGAGAAGGCCTTTCAGACCTTGAAATCAGCATTCACTACTGCTCCAATCCTAGTTCATCCTGATTCTAGTAAGCCCTTCTTCCTTGAGACAGATGCATCGGACTTTGCTCTAGGGGCCATTCTTTCCCAATATGGAGATGATGGACAACTACATCCAGTTGCATATCATTCAAGGAAGTTTTCCCCTCCAGAAATTAATTATGAAATTCATGATAAAGAACTCCTTGCCATAGTAGACGCGTTTGATACCTGGCGTCACCATCTAGAAGGAGCAGCTCATAAAGTCATTGTATATTCAGATCACAAGAACCTAGAGTATTTTATGACCACCCGGATCCTCAATAGAAGGCAATCTCGATGGAGTAACTTTTTATCCAGATTCGACTTTGTCATCACATACCGTCCAGGACGTCATCAATGTCAGTCAGATGCCCTATCCAGAAGATCTTACCTTGCACCAAAGAAGGGTGAAGAGGCCTTTGATCAACAAGAGAGTGTATTACTCAAGCCCGAGCATCTCCAGTTAGCAGCTATCTCTTCAAGCCATCATGAAGATTCAGCCTTGAATCAGTTGATCCGTGAGAATCTACCACAGGATGAATTGTTTTGTAACGTTAAGCAGAAAGCTCAAGAAGGAAAATTCCAAGAAGTAAACGAATTTCAGGAAAAGGATGGTTTACTACTCTATAAGAACCTATTGTATGTCCCTCCAGGAAAGCCCAGGATCCAAGTACTTCAACAACGCCATGACAACCTTGCAGCAGGACATTTTGGAGTAAATAAAACAATAGAACTCATATCAAGGGACTTTTGGTGGCCTCAGATGTGGAAGGAAGTCAAAGAATACATTCGAACCTGTGATACTTGCAATAGATCTAAGGTACCCCGACATAAACCTCATGGCCTCTTGCAACCTCTACCTATTCCAGAAAGGCCATGGGCTTCATTGTCGATGGATTTCATCACAGATCTACCAAAGTCAGATAAGTATGATGCCATTCTTGTTATTGTGGATAGATTTACAAAGATGGCACACTTCATTCCAACTACCAAGGCAATCACAGGTGCAGCCACTGCCAGACTTTTTCTTAGGTACATATTTAGGCTTCATGGATTGCCTGATGACATTGTCAGTGATCGAGGTCCACAGTTCATATCCAGCTTTTGGAACAGTCTTTGCAAGCTCCTTGGTGTTCAAGTTAAACTATCTACAGCAAATCATCCACAGACTGATGGACAAACAGAACGAGTGAATCAAGTCCTGGAGCAATATCTCCGTTGCACTAGCAACTATCACCAAAATGACTGGTTTGAGTTGTTACCCTTTGCAGAGTTTGCCTATAACAATAGTGTTCATGCATCTACTAAGCAAACTCCCTTCTTTGCAAACTATGGACAACATCCAAGGATGGATATACAACTCTCAAATCATGTCAAGAACCCAGCTGCCAGAGACAAGGCCCAGTACCTGATGGACATTCACAAAGAACTGAAGGAAGAGATCCATAAAGCTCAACAACAATATAAGTACTATGCAGATCAACATCGTGTCCAGAATCCATCGTATCAAATTGGGGATAAAGTATGGTTACTCCGAAACAATTTACAAACTTCAAGGCCTTGTGCAAAGTTAGATCATCAAAAGTTTGGACCATTTACCATCTTGGCCAAGATTAATCCAGTCACCTTCAAACTCCAGTTACCGAGTACCATGAGAATACATCCAGTTTTCCATGTATCCATGTTGGAACCATATCAGATTTCACCATTGAGGGGGGAGAGACCTAGTCCTTCACCACCTATTGAGATTGATGATCATGAAGAATTTGAAGTCGAGCATGTCCTAGATTCCAGAATATCCCGGGGAAGATTGGAATACCTTATTCATTGGAAAGGGTATGACATCAGTGATCGTACTTGGGAACCTGCAGAAAACCTTCAGAGAGCACCAATCAAGGTTCGAGAATTCCATAAGAAAAATCCAACGAAGCCGAGACCAGATAACATGACCGCTCCTCGTGGAACTCGTCGCTTGAGGGGGAGGTGATGTCATGGACGAAGGAAACCATCCTGAACCTAAGATTCCATGTGAACCCTGTATCTCATGATTGGTTCAGAATTAGGAGAAACCAATGCTTCCATTGCGTCCGGAATGTGCCAAAACCCCAAGATCAACTGTCTATTCGCTGAATTCTGACATTGGGAGGTCTTGTTACAAATCGATGACATCATGATGACATCATCAGTTCGCAACCGCCTTGGGAACCGCCCTTGAAAACCTATATAAGGAGGGGTTGGCCACATTCATAATCAGTCTTGCCAATGCCAGTCTTGGGAGCTCAAGGAGTCGTGACCTCCAAGTAAGTACATTCAAGTTCCAGTTCAAGTTCTAGTCTTGTTTCTAGCTCTAGTCTTGTCTAGTCTTGTATTGTGGACATCCTTTCTTGTCCTATTGTAATCTCGTAGTACGAGATCCTTTCTAGTTATTTCTTGTATCCAGTTCATATCCCTGAGGGGATTTCTTGTAATCGAGATATCTTGTTTCCTACCTACGATCCCGGGTTGTGGGATCTCCTGTATCATCTCTAGTCGAGTTTTCCATACCTATTGGTCCCGGGTTGTGGGACATCTTGTATCGATCGTATATTCTTGTAGCATTTTCCCTTCGTGGGTATTCTTGTAATCAGAACTGTGTTTCCGAAATCTTGTCTTGTGTAGTCAGAGAGCACAATCTAGTGCTCCCCTGACACTAGGTCCCCATACATCTGTATGAACTAACTCCAAAAGATCACCATGCATATATCCTTTCTTTGATCAACACGTTCCTCATATCCTCAATCATATACATTCTTTCTTGTTGGAGACCGAAGAATCAAGATTTATCCAAGTTCGAAAGTACTTGTAGGAAGTTTCTGTGCACCGGGGACCATAAGAGGAGGGGAGTGCCTAAAACCAAATGGTCCATATGCACTAGCCGAAAGGAGAATGGAGGTCTGGGTATTATGGACATTGGTAGCATGGCCAATAAACTTGTGGCTAAGTGGATGATTAAGGCGTGGTGCAACAGAGATTCCTCTTGGGCCACATTAATTTTCAGAAACACAAACATGATTACTTTGGTAGGCTACCCTAGATGGAAAAACCTTGACATCCTCACCCTCCTATTCTCTCCGATTCCGGTCTCACCCAAAGGATCGATCCTCGGAAGATCATTGTGGTTGAGCTAGAACACATTCAAACCTCACATCAGAATCTGTGAAGATTGGAAGTGGGCTGCATGTATAAGACAAAATGACTCTATTTGGTTCCCGATCCAAGGCATGAGAAATGTGGAGCCTTGGAATGTCTTGAGTGCCAAGAGACTCTAGAATAAGGGATTCAAACAATGGAAGCACCTCTGGAAACAGGACACAAACAGATGGGTGGACTTTGAGGACCTTGACCTTACTATTGTTGTCACATATGAGGAATGGAATGTCTTACTGAGCAAATGCCACGCTTGGGACCGATCTAAAATCCGACTACTTATGGGACAAGACTCTCCGAAGCCAATGGGCCTTAAATGGTATAATGGTAATCACCTTTCCAAGCTTCCATATGTCGAAGCTTGCAATGATATTTACATCAGTCTCAACAAGAAGTGGTGTCTCAACTGGACGCGACATCGATGGGATATGAAATTTATGTCTATTTGGCACTTGAAAACAAACATTCCGTTATCCTATGACAAATCCTACACCATGGAATATGGACCAATACAAAAGCTAACAAGATCTATGGGGTTCCACCCTGGTGCAAGCAATGTCGCCGTAGCAAAGAGGATATAGGTCAGGTCAACTATTGATTATGTTTCTGAATAGGCACCACTCTAATGGGAGGATGTACATATTCTATTAGCAGCCTTGAATCATAGATGGCCTGACAAGTAAATTCACAAATATCTCTGTTCACGCAAGTGTATGATACTCGGAACTCTTGAGAACTGAATCGAAGCGATTTTTCCCACACAAAGTACATTATAAGAACTTTCTAATTCAATTTATGTCACTCAAAATGGCTTCTTCTACTCTGAGAACCAAGGGCTCCAACATATACTATCTATTTCCTTCATTAGACATACAAATAAAGGCCACTCTTCACTCATGGATACATTTTTGCTAGAATTCGTAGAGTTTAGAGACGTTCTTTAAGCCAAGTTAAGATGAAAATGGTAGATTTCTAACAAAGAAAAGAGTACAAAGAACGAATAAAGAATGATAAGGAATATCTACTTAACATTCATAGCTGCCTAGCTTTAACACATAGAAATATGTGAGGTGGATATGGCTACTCAAAGAGAAATCCATACGCCAAGGTTTGCATTGTCTCGACTTGCGACATGGTAAGCTTAGCATTTCCTCGGCATGCCACAATGTAGCTTTCGGACATGCAATTTGCAACTAATCTATGTTCTTGCCGACTTGTCAGCATGTGTTTTGGCTGTTTCAAGTAAGATCAATATGGGTCGATACTATAAATAAGCGCTCAATCTGTACGAAACGTTTTGCATTGTCTCGACATTCGAGAATGTAAATCAGCTGGAAATATAACTAGCGATTCGATCTATAAAAACGACTCTATTTAGTTCGCTATGGTAAATTATCATGGGAGTCAAACATATAAGGATAACGTACAATGGTTACTTATATCATAAGCTCTTTTGATATGTGTATAATATCCGCTTTCGAATTTAACGCTGCGGTTTAGTTTCTACCACGTTCAAATTTAGTAATTCAGATCGTTTCATCAGAAAAGAATCATTACTATCAGGTCTTAGTCTTTATTTGATTACCAATTGTTTGAAACATCCTAGGAGAGGCTATAATAGTCCATATTCAGTTACTTAGGGTGCATTATAATATTCCAAAAAAACTATTTTAGAGCCCATTCTGATATGCGCTGCCTGAATATTAAAGGTTACAATTAAAAACAAGTAGCATAGGGATTTATATTGGTTGTACAAATAGTTTTGCCTAATAAGCATTGCGCCAAATTACTTTTAGCGGGAACCAAGAGTTCTAGGAAATATAACAGGAGACATCCATGGCGTGAATTCGGGAGCATTCAATTTTATTTAAATAATGAAGGACCAGCCTACTCTCGCTTTCATGAATTAACATAAAAAAACAATTTTACAACTGAACGGATATAGTGCCCATGGAACCCCCAATCACACAAAGTAGGGGTAAGACAGCCCGAAGGTTTTTGACACAAAGTAGGGGTAAGACAGCCCGAAGGTTTTTGAGTGCCCGAAGGTGATAGGAAATCTAAGTTTGAGTTATTATTGAAAACTCATTAGAAAGGGTTAAAAAGAGGGTTAATAACGTTTTCTTTTTCTTCCTCACGGGGGTCACTTGCCTTGGATGTTATTGTTCCCACAAGAGAACTACATATAGTTTTTGAACGGAGGGGACTTCTTACGATCACAAATTTGTTTGCTTGATATGCCAAGGGATCTTTTAATTACGATCACAAATTTTTTTGCTTGATATGCCAAGGGATCTTTTAATTAAGCACTCTTTTGGAGGGCTACCAAAGTTGGCCAACAATCTTTCATTCAATATCTTGTAGAGAGCTTTTCCCTTAATTGCATTCCAAAAGGTCCCAAAACAACAGATTCTCAATTATTTCAACTATTGATTATGTTTATAAATAGGAAGCACTCTAATGGGAGAATGTACGTAATCTATTAGCAGCCTTGAAGCATAGATGGCCTCATAGGTACACTCACAAATACCTCTGTTCACACAGATGTTTGATACTCGAAACTCTTGAGAACCTTATAATTCAATTTATTTCACTCAAAATGGCTTCTCCTACTCTGAAAACCAAGGCCTCCAACATATTCTATCTATTTCGTTCATAAGGCATACATATAGGCCACAATTCAATCATGCATACGTATTTGCTAGACTTCGTAGAGTTTAGAGACGTTCTTTAAGCCAAGTTAAGATGACAATGTAGATTTCCAACAACGCAACGATTACAAAGAATGAATACAAAATGATAAACAATCTCTATTTAACATTCATAGCTGCCTAGCTTTTACACATAGAAATATTTGAGGTAGATATGGCTAGTCAAAGATCTTGCACACATGCGGCATTATATATTGTTAAGAAATTTGATCACAATTTTGTGATTTTGAGTCTAATCTAATGATCATATTATTTATGAGAAAGAGATTATGTTATTAAAAAGATAAAAAAGGTTTCTAGGATAGATGTACTATATGGAGGTCATAAAGTCCGCATGATGCCGTGAAAGCATATGCATGATCTCCAAACTATGTATTCATTAAGTGCTTATGATCTTGTCACGACAGTATATGAGTGAAATATTAACCTCAGTTGTCATTCAAGAGTGTGTCTTTAGTAAATTTAATTCCTAAAGGTATCAATGAGTGCCACCATAATTCAGTCGTTCGAGGAGGGTTTTGATAAGAAAAATCTGATAAAATTTGAATTGAATTGAATCCGAGCGTAATAAGTTAAGGTGTGGTGATGCTTGCAGAGAACACAATTTAGGCCTGATTTTCAGTTCGCCAACTAAATTATATGTACGTTTCTCAAAGGTTGAGAACATGGATGTAGCCCATGTATTTATACTAATTTGTATCTAAATAGTTAGTAATAAGTTCTCTTTTAATGTTAAATAACTACCTATATTCTTTGGCAACCCGTGTAGAACACATCTCGAAAATGTAAGCTGTTCCATGCACAATCAAATCACTTTGTGGTGTAGCGCAACTCTATCAAATACTTACTGAATGAAGGTCTACGGAGAATAGAAATAGTACGGAGTAAGGACAGGTATATTCACAGAAGAAAAAGGTTTAGTTTCTGTGAGAAAACCGAAAACTTCTCAAATGATATACTGACTTATCAAAGGCACGCTCCAACCTAAGGTAAAATGAAGTCCTATCGAAATTTAACATGAAATACAAGATGAAATGCAGGTCCCTGTACTTCTGACTTTTTTAAAGCACAGTCATTGCTGTACACTAGCCGTGTATATGGAAATCAAAATCCATACGCAAAGGTTTGCATTGTCTCGACTCATGAAATTCTAGGCTTTACATTCTCTCGACATGGTACAATGTAGCTTTTGGACTTGCAACTTGTGACTAATCTATGTTCTTCGCGACTTAGAAGCATGTGCTTTGGCTGTTGCAAGTCAGATCAATGTGCGCAGATGCTACAAATAAGCGCCCGTGCTGACGAACAAGAATCTGTGCGCAAAGTTATACATTGTCTCGGCATTCGACAACGTCACTCCTGGATTTGCAACTTGGAAGTAATCTATGCTCTTGGCAACTGAAATGCACGTTCTTTCGCTGTCTGAAGGCAGATCAATAAGCGTCGATACTATAAACAAGCGCCCATGCGGGGACTTTAAAGTGATGGTCGCTTCTAAGACAAGCGAGACATCTTTTGGTCGTGACTCGCCGGCAATCGACTTGTCGAATCCTTTCATTGCTTCGGTTACAGATTCTGCCTCAATACCCAAGCAAATAGGTCGTCCTTTCATTGCTTCGGTTTTTAGGTTTGTGCAAATAGAGGATTATGGACACGGTGGTGGTACCAGGAACCGTGTGGCGCCATAACACCAAAATCTACTCAAGCGCGGACCCATACAAAGAACTAAACAATTCAGATTTCGAGTATCCATCAGCAGTTGCAACTGAGTCGAGGAAAGAAAGTGGGGTACCGTTTCTGGGCATGCCGTTCATGTCGCACGCGAAGTCTGGAAAAGTGTCTTTTTTCTTCTTTTACGACAGTTGCGAAACTCGGTGGTGAGCTCATACTAGAAAAGGAACAGCATCACACTTCTGCCTTCGCCGAGGGACGCGCAGAGTTCTTAATGAAGATATCAAAAATGCATAACCGTTCTCGGCCTCTCGTCATCAAGAAAGACGCATCCACAAGAAAGGTGACAAGGATGAAGGGGCGCTCATAGTTCTAAATGAAGAAATAAAACATGCATAACCCTTCTTGGGCTCTCCTCAACAAGAAAGACTCATCCATCATTACAAATGGAGGCTTATTACATATCTCTCCACCATCTACCTTTTTTTGAGAAAATAGCAAGGTAAATTAATGGAGAAAAATGTACAATTTATACAACGGGCAAGAGCCCACACAATACTTGCAAAGCAAGGGGAACCCATTACATCATCTCGCTCAAAAATAAAAACATCATTCTAAGGGCTGGAGTAGGATTAATCTAGACTAGGCCTAAGTGAGATCAATAGTGTTAGAAGTACAAAAGAAAAGGGGATATCTCATGAGTAACCACGAAATCCACCTAGATGCATAGCAGCAAATCTCAAAAATAGAAGGGAAGTAGATCAACAACATCCAAAAATACAAAAGACAACACAACACTTTAGTTAGGCATAATGAATCAAGCCCAATCGTACATTTGAAATCTCGTGATCGAATAAATAGAAAGGAGAAGATCTTTCCAGTTATTAGTGTTGGGAAGATGGATGGATGATCCAAGAGATTGAGAAGGTACTGCTAAAACCTTCTTTGTACCAGCCCTCTTTAGCTTCAGACTTGATTAGTAGACTCCCTTAGCTTTCCAATGACACCAAGAAATGGCCTATGTCCTTTGGAAATGAAGTGTGTAATGATTGAATCAAAACAGATAACTTTGGAAGTCACAAAGTCAAGAAAACTTTCTATTTTGGTCTTGATACCTGCTCAATGTTTTGCTCAGTGTGACCACCACATTAGCAATTGATAAACTTCCTTCTAGGGGTATTCAACTAGGTTAGTAAGCTACCATTTGCAAGTGGAATGATGTAAAATAATGAACTATGCTAATAGAAATTAATTTAGCAAGATTTGGTATACCCCCGACTTTTTAGGACTGTGGCAGAGATAGACCAGTGAGCACCTCGACGATGATTTCTCTGAATTGGCAGATTGAAATCACTTCAAACTTTGTCAGCCTGTAGATGACTTTGAGCTAAATCCAACAAGCTTTGAATCACTGAATTTGGTGGAGTATTGGCTGAGATATGCCCTTGACACGTTGACAGACTTTGGAGTAGACAATCAGTGAGCACAGAGACGAATGATGTAAATGTATCTATAAATTAACACTTGTGTACAATCCCATTGGCATGATAAGCATTGCCTAATGGTGTAGAGACTTGTAGACTATGATGTAGTGCTAATGCACACTCAATGACAATAGAATGAAGCTCGGGAGTGATGTCTCTCACCGCGACTTTTCAAGTTCACCTTTTATATGGAATGTGTAAGAATTTGAATTCAAATTCAAACTCTTGGCTCCTTCAAATCAAGCTTCTAAAAACTTGGAGATATTCTCTCAATCAAGTGAACTAACTTTTCCATGAATCATTTGGGTAGGTGCTTACAAAAGATTCTAAGTCAAATTGACTTTTACAATGAGGTAAAGTGGTAAGTAATCACTAGCATATGTTCCTATGATTCTTCATGCATGTAGAGTCTTCATGATATCTTCCAAGCCAAATGTGTAGGCTTGTGATTTACACCAACAGCTCCCCCTCAAGCAAAAAATTTTGGCTTAATTTTTCATCTTCAATCTTCAAGTACATCCTACAATCCAATCATAGATTTGAACCTACAAAGTTTGGTCCCATCCAAAGCTTTAGTCAGCAAATCTGCACATTGCATGTTGGTTGACACATAGGTCAGCTGAATGTCCTTGCTTAGCAAATTCTCCCTCACATAATGATAATGAACTTCTATGTGTTCGGTCCTTGCATGATAGATAGGATTAGCTGCAAGGTGAAGAGAACTTGTATTATCTCCAAAGATAATTGGAGGCCTAGTATATAAGCCCAATTCTGTATACAAAAGCTTAATCCAAATTGCTTCTTGAGTGGCATTAGCTAGCCCTCTATACTCTGCTTCTGTAGAAGACAATGCAACAGTTGGTTGCTTCTTTGCAGACCATGAAATTTGTTTGTCACGTGCAAAAGAAATGTATCCTGAAGTGCTTCTCCTATCATCCTTGCATCCTGCCCAATCTGCATCTGAATAAACTTTTATATCAATATCTGAAGTGTAACGAAAGTACAAACCATGGTTCTGTGTACCCTTGAGATACTTCAAGATTCTTTTGGCAGCCTCTAAGTGAGGTATCATTGGCTTGTGCATAAATTGACTTAGCACACTAACTCCATATGCAATATCAATTCTTGTAAGATTAGCATAGTTCAAGCTACCTACCATACTTTGATAACCTGTCTTGGACTTCATCACCTTCATGGGCACTTAGCTTTAGGTTCACCTCCATTGAAGTGCTAGCTGCTTTAGCATCCTGCAAGTGAAATTTCTTCAACTTGTCCTACACATACTTCTTCTGAGTAATGTATATTCTTGAATTAGTGTAAACTAATTCAAGTCCCAAAAAATACTTCAAAAGCCCAAGATCATTGATCTTGAACTCCTTCATCATTTGGCTTTTGATGCTTTTGATTCCATTGACATCATTACATGTAATGATGATGTCATCAACATAGACAGAGAGATAGATTACCTATGAATTACTTCTCTTAATGAACAGAGAAGTGTCAGCCTTACTCATGAAAAAACCTTGGTCTTGGATGTAGTTAGCCTGTTATTCCATGCCCTAGGTGCCTGCTTCAATCCATATAAAGCCTTCTTTAATTTGCAAACACAAGTTACCTTCTTAGGGTCTTCATAGCCAGGAGGTTGTGACATATAAACCTCTTCTGAGATCCATCCATTCAAGAAAGCTTTCTTGACATCCAATTGGTACATGTTCCAATTCTTTGATGCAGCCACACTCACCAACACTCTGATTGTTGGCATCTTGGCCACAAGAGAAAATGGTTCTTCATAGTCAATGCCTTGGGTTTGTGCAAAACCCTTGGCTACCAATCTGGCCTTATACCTGTTAATTGTGCCGTCAGAATTTCTTTTCAATTTATACATCCATCTGGATCCTATTACCTTCATGGAGTCCTTATTGGGTACTAACTCCCATGTATCACTCTCCTTGAGTGCTTCAATCTCCTCATCCATAGCTTCTTTCCATTCTGATTTTGTGATTGCTTCTTCATATGATCCTGGTTCTTCATTTAGGAAATCCTCTGCAAGATAAATTGAATGTTTAGTAACAAGAGATGTATCATACCCATATCTGATAGGTTTTTTTGCTTTCTCTTTGAGACCTTCTGATTGATTGAGTTGAAGGTTCCGGTATGTCCTCAAGCTTCTTCATCTTCATTTTGCCTTTGGACTTCCATGCCTTGATCTCTTCAAGGTTGATTGTATCTTCATCATTTGAACTTGAATCTCCATCCTGAGTAGGTTCCTACTTTGTAAGTTTTGGAAATTCTTCTTCCAAATCATAGGGTAGTTTGACCTTCCTGCATTCATTCTCATACCAAGAATCATTCTCATCAAAGATCACATCTCTACTTACCATAAATCCCTTATTGGTAGGGTTATAAAACTTGTAACCTTTTTTATTTAAATCATATCCAATGAAAATACCTTTTTTAGCCTTTGGATCTAGCTCTCCTCTTACCTGTGAAGGAATGTGTACATATGCTACACATCCAAAAATTTTGCAGTGATCCAATGATGGTCTCTTACCATGCCATGCTTCATATGGTGTCATACCATCAAGCGACTTTGATAGTAACCTGTTTATGAGATAGGTGGCAGTAGAGACACGCTCTGCCCATAGATAGTTAGGTAATTTCTTCTCATTAAGCATAGATCTAGCTGTCTCAACAATTAACCTATTTCTTCTTTCAGCTACCCCATTCTGTTCAGGAGAGTACCTTGTGGTTATTTCCCTTTTGATCCCTCTGTCCTGCAAGAAGTCCTCAAATTCATTGGAGAAGTACTCACCTCCTCCATGTGACCTTAGCCTCTTCAAATTCCTTCCTGTCTGATTTTCAACTAATGCAAGATATTTCTTAAAACAATTAAATACCTCATCCTTGTGCTTCATAAAGTATAATACAGTCCATCTGCTATAGTCATCAATAAAAGACACATAGTACCTTGAACCTGAGATTGAGGGGTCTTTGCTAGGTCCCCATACATCTGTGTGTACAAGCTCTAGATAGTCTTCATGCATATATCCTTTCTTGGAGAAGGGTAACCTGTGAGACTTACCAAATTGACAAGCACCACACTTGTAAATCATATGTTGCTTGGATACATTAGGTATCCCAAGCACACATTGGTCCCTGCACATTTTCTTCAAAGTCCTTTCTCCTATGTGCCCTAATCTCTTGTGCCAAATCTCAAGCTCTGAAAGTGTTTGATCTTTATAACTGTATAATGCAATGTTCTTTGTATCTTCCAACTCAAAAGTGAAAAGTCTACCTCATTTTTCTCCTTTAGCTATCCTTTTGAATCCATGTCTTGGGTCCTCCACAAATGCTCCATACTAAATGAATATGACTTGCAACCCTTTCTCTACAATCTGACCAACACTCATTAAGTTCTTTGTAATTGTAAGTACATAAAGTACTCTGCTCAACCAATTCTGATTACCATCACAAGTTTTCACATTTCCAACTTTAACTATAGAATGCTTTGTATCATCACCTGTTTGGACTTGGTGTTTACCTTTTGGTTCCTCAAGATCAGAGAGTAGTGCAACATTACGAGCCACATGATTTGAACACCCTGAATCAATATAAAATAAGTGATCATCATTTGTACCTGACTTTGAAGTCATGTTCATGATCAAGAGAGAGTCATCCTGCTCCTCTGTGTAGTTGTTGTAGTCCTTTGTGTTTTGAATCCTCCTTGGTAGTTGCCCTTGTAATTGTTGTTGTAGTTGTTGTTATAATTGTTGTTGTGGCCTTGGTGATAGTTGAACCTTCCTCTAGACTGAGAGTATCCACCTCTTTGGTAGCCTCTTCCTCTCTGATTTTTGTAATTCCTGTAACACTCATCTGTGGTGTGGTTTGACAAACCACAAATGTTACATGGTGATGTGTTATAGGGTCTCTCCCTACCTTGCTTACCTCCTCTCCCCAACCTCTTGAAGATCTACCTCTCCCTGTATAGTTGGCCTGGGAGGTAGAGCATTCATCTTCCACCTTCTTACTCTTGCCTTTATCCTTAGATTTCTTATCAGGGTATAGGGCAGAAGAGTTGTTACCTTTGGCAGTATCTCCACTCTTGGTAAGCTTTGCTTCATGTGTGAATAGTTGACCCATGAGAGTTCTAAGATCTGGAGTGTGCATGTCCATGTAGAGACCATTGTAGTGGTGAAGCTTTCCCACTTGTCATCAGCCGTGATCCCATTGATTACCTGCCTTACAATTTGTTCCTCTTCAATCTCTTCTCCTATGCTTGCTAACTGATCTGCAACATCTTCGATCTTGGTCACAAATTCTGAAACAGCTTGCTTAGGTTGCTTCCATAGTGTTGTGAATTCAATCCACAACTAATTTTTCCGAGCCCTTGTATTGGAGGAGAAATATGATGACAAGGTTTCCCAAGTCTCTTGGGAAGTCTTACAATTTCTGATATGAGGTAAAAGAAAGTCAGATATAGAGTTGAGTAGATAAGACATTGCCAATGCATCCCTTGCACACCATGTGTTGAGTTTTTCTTGCTCCTCCTTGGTTGGCAAACCTCTTGCTTTGAATGAGGGAAATTCCTCATCTCTTGAGATGTATCCATAGAGACTCCTTCCTTGTAAGTAGGTCTTCATCCTTAGAGACCACGCTTGATAGTTGTTCTTGTCCAATTTGTCCATAAATGAAGGAAAACCATCTCCCATTTTACCTTATTTGCTCTGATACCACTGTTGGGAAGATGGATGGATGATCCAAGAGATTGAGTAGGTACTGCTAAAACCTGCTTTGACCAGCCCTCTTTAGCTTCGGACTTGATTAGTAGACTCCCTTAGCTTTCCAATGACACCAAGAAATGGCCTATGTCCTTTGGAAATGAAGTGTGTAATGATTGAATCAAAACACATAACGTTGGAAGTCACAAAGTCAAGAAAACTTTCTATTTTGGTCTTGACACCTGCTCAATGTTTTGCTCTGTGTGACCATCACAGTAGTAATTGATAAAATTCCTTCAAGGGGTATTCAATTAGATTAGTAAGCTACCATTTGCAAGTGTAATGATGTAAAATAATGAACTATGCTAAGAGAAATTAATTTAGCAAGATTTGGTATACCCCCGACTTTTTAGGACTGTAGCAGAGATAGGCCAGTGAGCACCTCGACGACGATTTCTCTGCATTGGCTGAATGAAATCACTTTAAACTTTGTCAGCATGTAGATGAGGTAGATCTGAATCTAACAAGATTTGAATCACTGAATTTGGTGGCGTAGTGGCTGAGATATGTCCTTGACAAGTTGACAGACTTTAGAGTAGACAATCAGTGAGCACAGAGATGAATGATGTAAATGTATCTATAAATTAACACGTGTACAATCCCATTGGCATGACAAGCATTGCCTAATGGTGTAGAGAGGTGTAGACTATGATGTAGTGCTCACACACACTCAATGACAGTAGAATGAAGCTCGGGAGTGATGTCTCTCACCGCGACTTTTCAAGTTCACCTTTTATATGGAATGTGTAAGAATTTGAATTCAAATTAAAATTCTTGGCTCCTTCTAATCAAGCTTCTAAAAACTTGGAGATATTCTCTCAATCAAGTGAACTAACTTTTCCACGAATCATTTGGGTAGGTGCTTACAAAAGATTCTAAGTCAAATTGACTTTTACAATGAGGTAAAGTGGTAAGTAATCACTAGCATATGTTCCTATGATTCTTCATGCATGTAGAGTCTTCATGATATCTTCCAAGCCAAATGTGTAGGCTTGTGATTTACACCAACAATCAGGTGGGTTCTCAAGCATAAGATCTTTGTAGCTTTTTCCACTTTCTAAGGCACTTCTCATAGGCAAAATAATTTTCCTACCTTTGAGAGTAAGAGATTTATTGAGTAGAAAGAGATAATTCTTATGTTCTCCTTGAAACTTCTTAGCATTCTTGGTAAGCAAAATAAACCACAAAGTGAGACCTCCACTAATTTTGCAATAATGTAGTGTCCATGTGCTTAGTAGATCCCAAAATTATTTCTTGGGTATCCAAATCATAATTTCTTAGAACTTCTTGAAGTTTATCATGTACTACAATAACATCTTGGCATGCTTACACTCAATCAACAAGTTTTGAAAATCTTCTCCTCTATAACAAAAGGGACACTTCTCTCCACTAATATTACTATGCTTTCTTCTCCCACCAGTCCACAACCCATTGTGTAAAATGAGCCACTGAAATAAGGAAAGCTTGACATTGGCAAGAAATCCTTGGATGCAACAAAATCTATATCTTGATAGGTACTAATTCCATTTAAAATTCCACCTCTTGCTCAATGTGTGAGTGATATCAATTACAAGACCTCTCTAGTTTTCAATTTCTTCATCATATCTTGAGCCATTTCACTAATTTGAATGGTCTCTAGATCGCACTCACTTCATTTTAAATCAGGCATAGCTCTATAATTATAAAGGACTTGAACACAAGTAGGGGAGATGAGAGAAATTTACTCAAAATTTTATCAAGGCAAATCCTACCTCCTTGTAACAAGGAGTTCCAAGGTTTGAGCCCTGATTTGAAACAATTCGGCTCTTTAAGAGTACTAGAAAAATTATTCGAGTAAACAATCCATCCCTGCCAAGGAGATTCTTGAAGGAAGAGATTGATATTACAAGAAAAAAAATTCTTAGGGATATATAATTCCTTGATTTTCATCCAATTCAGCTACATCCTGTAGACAAGCATGTTGCCAAGATGTTTAACTTGATGAGGGGAAACGATGATATTCAAAGATGATTATTCTACCAAGAAATATAAATTCTAACCAATAAAAAAATTAATATTTCTTTTAATAAGCACTCACAAAATATCTTCAGAGGATATAATTCTCATAATGCATTTGATAGAAAGGTTTTCACCCATTTTTTAGAGGAAAAAGATACCCATTCAACCTTCTTTATTAGGAAGATAACTTTTACTTTAAACATTGACCTAAGAAGTCTACTTCTTATAGGGTATTTAGGCAAGAAAGTAAGCAATACTTGGCAACTAATAGTGATTAATAATGAAAGTTCTATGAACCAAAGAGGAGAAACAATAGTACCACCTAAAAACCTTATCCCATAATTTTTGCAACACCGAGTCCTAACTCTATAGGAAGGTGACTTTGAAATCCAAGGTTAACAACATAGTTAGGAATGATAAGATTAGAAGCTCTAAACCAAATTCTTTTATGATTGATTCTAGAGCCACTAGCACTACACAATAAATTTAAGAAATACAAGAAGGTCAAGGGAGATAAGTCCTTAGCATTCATGCATATGTTGCTATAATCAGCAAACATTTGAAGACCTAGTTGTTGATTTGAGTGAGCAATTAAGATGCCTTTAATGTTAGCAAAACCCATAACATCTTTAACAATCGAACATAAGACATCACTAGATATGGCAAACAAAACTGGAGCTAAAGGGCATCCCTCTTTGATGGATCTATGAATTTTAGAGGGCTCAAAAAAACAACCATTCAAGGCCACTCTAGGGAACGCATTACCAAAGAGAATACTAACATATGTGATGAACGTTTTCTGCAAACCAATATCATGAAGGGATTGTAGTATAAAGTCTAATTCTATCCTATCATAGGCCTTCTCAAAGTCAATTTTGAAGAATTAATAATCTTTTTTATGCTCATGGGCACACTCAAAACCTTCCCAAAGGAGATGATGGCATCATGGATGTATCTCCCTTTCATGGAGCCTTTTTGTTGAGTAATGTTAATTTGATCCATTATAGGGCTAAGTCTCCGATCCATGGTAGAAGAGGAGATCTTATATATAATATTGAGATAAATAATGGGTCTCTAAATGTTGATGTCCTCTTTCTTACATTTTTTGTGTATACATGTAGTCACTCCAGTGTTCATACTAACAAGGAGTGCACCTTTACTAGACACCTCTTTAAAGATGAAATGAATATAAGGAATTGAGAAACCTTAAAGGATTTCAATTTATCGATGGTTTCTCTAATTTGACGGGAAGAGAGGGGCAACTCCAAGATGGTAGCTAGCATTTAAGAGATCATTTTCCTTTTCTCCTTAGGGAAGTACAAGCTATGAATATTTTGATATCCCCCCCCCCCACACTTGGTAGAAAAAAAGAAAACATCCATAAAGAAGCTTTTAGGGTCTTGTAAATTCTCTTTCATACTTGCAATGGTACCACCTTCTCTTTTATTAAACAAGCATATGTAATCCCTAGTTCTTTTCACTTTCAGTAAAGAAAACATCCACTTATTAGGTCTACCCAAACTTGAATCCAAAAATTCCTTTGAGTTAGAAAGAGAAAATCTAATTTCAAGATATTTCTCATACTTAAGTTTCTTGTAGAGGTAAAAAACTTCTTTAGGAAATGTAAATGTGTTGAGCTTAACAATTTTCATAATAATGCTTTCTCTTCTTTGAGCTATAATTTGACAAGAAGGCTTTTTGTAGAAATGGAAAAGCTTTTGGATAGCAACAACGGCCTTCTCCCAACTTTAAGATGGGGGAACTAAGAGAAAAATGGTAAACTATAGTCTTTTTGACCTTATGCACAAAGCTAATAATCTTATGATCAGACAAACAACAGTATTGATCAATCTCCATTTTGAGATCCCAAAATGTGCAAAACAGTTGACAAGTGGTATAACATCTTTCAGGCTAGGGAACTAGGAAGTTATTATGCTCATTGTTGCACCAAGTGAAACCAATGTTGATCAAAATATCAATCATATCCTTAAGATTAGATTGTCGGTACCATTTATTCTTTTAAGTTCCATTAAGGATACTTCCCTTATTTTCCATTATATTAGTGCCATTAGTAACCATATTAAAGTTTTGAGTCACGCTAATGTGCCCGTTAATGAAGTTAATCTCTCCTTACACTCTTTACACATACTACTAACATTAGCAACATAAATATTGGTAATAGTGAAATTATAGAGATTATCGAGAAAAAGAGCAATCCATTGATTGGATCTAGTATATTCAACCTTCTTTAAAAAGTTTTTGAGGGAAGTAATGATACCTGTAGTTGCTACCCCTTTACCATTTGGGTGATTGGTGTATGTGCTAGTTATAATCATTAGAAATAATTGTGAGATATTTGAGAAGATGATGAGCAGACACTTTAACTTCTTGTATAGAAATAATATCAGCAATACCATCTAATGACTTGAACCAATTTTATAAACCTTTCCCTCTAATCGGATTAGTGATGCCCTTTGCATTATATTAAATAATCTTAAATGCTTGATTATGAAAAAACACCGAAGGATTACTTTGAGCTAGCTTTTTGAGGCTTAAGCTAAGTACCTCAGGATGTTACTCTTCCCTTCCTTTTAGGATTAGCCTACCTTGCTCTACTACCTACCTTGTTATCATAACTTTTATAGTTAAGATAATCTTGATAAAAGTCTTCTAGTTCCATCCCATTGATGGTCTATTAGTCATTAGCATTAACCACTTCTATAAATTGTGTCTCATTGTTACCTCTAAAGATCATCTATTGAGATTCCTTATGACCCCTTGATTTATATACTCTTCTACTTGTGACTATTGTCAATTTTTGGGCATAGGTTACATGCATAGATTTCAAACACAAAGGCACTATTTATGCTAATAATGATTTTTACTAAACTTTATGAGGTTTATCATGTACTACAAAAACATCTTGCATTGCTTACACTCAATGAACAAGTGATGTAAATCTACCCCTCTCTCACAAAAGGGACACTCTTCTCCACCAATATTACTATGTGTTTCTCTCCCATAATCCACAACCCATTGTGTAAAATGAGCCACTAAAATAAGGAAAGCTTGATGTTGCCAAGAAAGCCCTAAATACAACAAATCTATATCTGGATAGGTCTTGATTCCATTGAGAATTCCACCTCTTGTTCAATTTGGGAGTGATATCAACTACAAAACCTCTCTAATTTTTAAACTTCTTCAACATATCTTGAGCCATTTAACTAATTTGAATGGTCTAGGGATGGCACTCACTCCATCTTAAGGTGAGCATAACTTTATAATTATAAAGGGCCTCAACGCAAGAAGGATAGATGTTAGAAATTTACTCAAACTTTGATCAAGGCAAATCCTAGCTCCTTGCAAAAAGGGGTTCCAATGTTTGAAGCGAAATTTGAAAAAATTCTCCTCTTTAAGAGCAGGTTAACAATTATTCCAATAAGCAATCCATCCCAGCCACAGAGATTCCTGAAGGTAGAAATTGGTATTACAAGAAAGAAATTTGTAAGGGATATATAATTCCTTAACTTCATCCAATTGAGCCACATCTTGAAGAGAAGCATGCAGCCAACAGGTTTAAAGTGATGAGGGGAAAGAATGATACCTAGAAATGATTATTTTACTAGCCACTTTAATTTCCAACAAAGAAAAAAAATGAATATCTCTTTTAATAAGCATTGACCAAATATATTTAGAGGAGAGACTTCTCACAATCCATTGGGTAGAAAGGTTTTCAGCCATTTTTAAGTGGCACAAGATACCTATTCAATGTTTTTTATAGGAAGATATCTCCTAGATTAAAAATTGACCTTAAAAGTCTACTTCTTAGAGGGCATTGAGTAGGAAGAATGTAAACAACACTCGGCAACTAATAGTGATTAAGAATGAAAGCTCTATGAGCCAAAGAGGAGAAACCATAATACCACCTAAAAATCTTATCCCACAATTTTCACAGGACCCAATCATAACTCTGTTGGAAGGTGACTTTGAAACCCATATGTATGCCAAGAGATATAACAAAAGATCTTCATGAATATACTCAGAACAAGGGTTAAAAACACAGATAGATTTGATAAGATTAGAAGCTCTAAACTTAGTTTTTTATGCTTGATTTTAGAACCACTAGCTATAGAAAATAAATTTAAGCAAGCGAAGAAGGTGGAGCGAGATAAATCATCAGCATTCATGCATATGTTGGTATCATCAACAAACATTTGAAGACCTAGTTGTTGATTTGAGTGAGGAATTTAGATGCTTTTAATGTTACTAGCAGCCATAACATCTTTAACCAGCGAACCTAAGACATCACTAAATATGGCAAACAAAAGGGGAACTAAAGGGCATACCTCTCTAATCAATCTACAAAGTTTAAAGGGCTTAGAGAAACAAACATTCAAGGCCACTCTAGAGAAGGCATTATCGGTGAGAGTAATAACATACTTGATGAAGGTTTCATGCAAACTAATGTCATGAAGGGATTATAGCATAAAGTCTCATTCTATCCTAACATCGTGAAGACGTAATAATCTTGTTTACACTCATGGGCACACTCAAAACCCTCTGAGAGGGATATGATGGCATCGACAATGTATCGCCCTTTTATGAAGCCCTTTTGTTGATTAAAGATAATTTGATCAATTATAGGATTTAGTCTCCCAGCCATGGTAGAAGAAGAGATCTTATATATGATATTTAGATGAATAGTGGGTCTCCAATTGTTGATGTCCTCTTTGTAACCTTTTTTGTGTATATGTCTTATCATTGCAGTATTCATACTAACAACAAGAGCACCTTTAGTAGAAACCTCTTCCAAAATCAAAAGAATATAAGGAGTTCAGAAACCCTTAAGAGTGATAAGAAATTTATTAGGAATACCATCAAGCCCATGCGGTTTACATGATTTCAATTTATTGATGGTTTCTCTAATATGATGGGTAGAGAAGGGCAAGTTCAAGATGGCAGTCAGGCTTTTAGAGATCATTTATTTTTCCTCATGGATATACAAGTTATGGTTTTTTGGATACCCTTCCCCCCCCCCCCACTTGGGGGAAAATGAGAAAAAATCCATAAACAAGCTTTTAGGCTCCTGTAAATTCTCTTCCATACTTACAATGGTACCACCTTCTCTTTTATTGAACAAGGGATATAATCCCTATTTCTTTTGATTTTCAATAAAGAAAACAATCGATTATTAGGTCTATCCAAATTTAGATCGCAAGATTCCTTTGAGTACGAAAGAGGAAATCTAATTTCAAGATATTTCTCATACTTAAGTTTCTATTGAAGATCCAAAACATTTTTAGGAGATCTAAAGGTCTCGAGCTTAGCAATTTTATTAATAATGCTTTCTCTTCTTTGAGCTCTAATTTGACAAGAACGTTTTTTTGTAGAAATCGACAAGCTTTTGGATAGCAACAATGCCCTTCTCCCAACTTTTAGATGGGGGGAAACAAAGAGAAAAATTGTAAATTATAATTTCTCTGATGTTATGCACAAGGCTAGGAATCTTTGGCAAATTGGAATCGAGATGAGTCCATCCATACTTGAAGTTAGGGGTGCCTTTTTTAAGCGAGATGATGATAGGTTTATGATTTGACAAACAACAAGATTGCTTAATCTCCACTTCCACATCCCAAAAATTGTGAAAAAGGTGACAAGTGGTAAAACATCTCTCAAATCTGAAACAAGGAAGTAATTGTGCTCATTGTAGATTCAAGTGAAACCAATGTTAATCGAAATATCAATCATACCTTTTAGGTTAGAACATTGGTACCATTTATTCTTTTTCAGTGTCATTAAGGATGCTTCCTTTATTTTTCATTCTATTACTACCATTAGTGACCATGTTAAACTCTCGAGTCATGATAACGTGCCCATTAATGGAGCTAATATCTTCCTTACAATCTTTATGCATACTAGTGACATTAGCAACATAGATATTGGCAATAGTGAAATTATACAGACCACCAAGAAAAATAGCAATCCATTGATTGGATCTACTATATTGAACCTTCTTCAAAAAATTGTTGAGGGAACTAATGATACTTGTAGTAGCTACCCCCTTACCATTTAGGTGATTGGTGTAAGTGCTAGTTATAATCATCACCAATAGTTTTGAGTTGTTTGAGAAGATGATTAGCAAGGAATTTAACTTCTAGTATACAAATAAGATGAAAAATACATCTAATGAATTGAACCAATTTTTTTAACCTAATTTGAAACTTGGAGTAGTGATGCCCTTCAAATTATATTCAATAATCTTAAATTGCTTTATTAGGAAAGCAAACAAGGAAGGATTAGTCTCTGCTAGCTTTTTGAGGCTTAAGCTAAGTAGTGGAGGATCTTACTCTTTCCTTCATTTTAGGGTTAGCCTACCCTTATCTACTACCAACATTGTTATCATAAATTCTAGAGTTAAGATCATCTTCATAAAAGTGTTGTAGCTCCATCCCATTGATGGTCTATTTGTCATTAGCATTAAATACTTCTACAAATTGTCTCTCATTATTACCTTAGAAGAACACTTATTGAGATTCCTCACCATCTCTTGATTTATTCTATTGGTGACTATTGTCCAACCTACATGGTCTGATGTTTCATTTTCTTAACCTTAGTTTGTAAGGTTCTCGTGTGAATCTGTTCATAGGGTTGTCTTCCTGGTTTGGATATGAAATCTCCTTCTTGCTGATCTCATCCGTATCCTAGTCATCTTGATTTTGATCAAATATATTATAAAATTCTTGTAGAAACACATCAAAAGAGTTATGAAGCTTTCTTGGTTCTTCTTACACTTCAAATTGGCTTTCTTTCGTTGATGCCCAACCATTTGAGGTGTATCCTAATTGCTCTATGCTCTAATATGATCTACATGCTACTAAAAATTATTATTAAGAGTATTACTTTTCATGACCGGACAATTCTTAGTTAGGTGACCTAGTTCATAACACTTATAGCAATGGTTAGGCAAGTTCCTATACATGATTTTTTTATTCATGCAATTTATTACCATCACAGTCCTTTATTGTACCCATGGTTCTGATAGGCTTAGAGAGGTCGATTTCCATAAGGAATTTAAGATCCCATTTTATATGTAAACAGCCACTTCCTGACTTTTGACCTAGAACCTTCCCCAAAATACACCAAAGTCTTTCTACCCAAGGCTAAAACTCTATTTGGAGGTGAGGAGACTCAACCTAGATGGGAAATTTAGTATGATTGCTTCCTTTTGGGTTCAAACCAATGTATGACTTAAAGAAAGGAGACTAGAATGTCCTTAATCATCCAATGGATTTCCAAAAACACTTGAAAAGCACTATTAGAATCATGAAAGAAGAATATAAAAAAACTATTTGCCTAAATGTGTTTGTGTTTCACAAATAGCCCTCTTGTTTCCTAGTTATTCCTAACCCACTATTTCAATATATCTTGTGTAGTTCTTGCTCCATAACAACAATGAGAACTCCTTCAACTAGCCAGTTTTTCAAAGCTTCAAAGCTATTTCTATCTATGATTAAATCATCATCTTCACCATAAAAAACAATCACATCCACCTCGATATGATGTCGGTTCTCATATTGCACTTTTTCTTTACCTTTCTTCAAATTATTTTTAGGGTTATTGATCTTAGTAGGAGAAGCTTCAGCGTGAATGTAAGTATCCTCAACGTGTATGCCTTCCTTGGTGGCTTGGTCAAAGGATCTATTCAAGGAGGGGGGGGTGAATTTCATGCTCCTTGCTTGTTTCGACACTCTCATTAATTGTGTGGCCTCTTATATAAGTCAATGGGACAACACAATCATTGTTACCTCGCCATGAGGTGAGCCTGAGTTATTGTATAACCATCCCTAATGGCCTCATGTAGGGCCAAGGAGATGAAGGTAGCATGTATGTTTCTGTTGTATAACTGCACAATCGAACTTCATACCCTAAATGCGAAATTAAGGTCTATTGCCGAAGGCACGGGGTGAGCCCGAGGGCGAAGCTCCAAAATGCTCATACCACATTAAAGGACATGAAGAAACCCTAGCTTAGAGAATGATTGAATGTTTCATCATCTACAAATTTTTTGCATCCTCCTATCCTAGAATAGTTAGCTTTGTTATGGATGAGATTATCTTGCTTGACCAAAAAGGTTTTATTAGAGGTAGATTCATCATGGCTACCATTATCCCCCTGTGGAAAGGCATGGAATGTGCTAATGAAAATAAGAGGATTTCTTCTTCTTCAATGTGGATTTTGATGATTCATATGAGAGGTTTGAATGGGATTTTTTTCTTCAATCCTTGCATGACATTGGTGCTAGAAAAAAGCTCATCAAGTATGTTAGTACTCTCTTTGGGAGTGCCTTTGCTACAGTCACTATTAATGAGCACATGTCTGAGCCTTTCAAAATTAGTAGATCCATCATATAGTGATGCCTTCTTGGCCCTTTGATGTGTGCCATTTCTAGTGACTCTTTTCATTATTGAGTTAGATATTCTATGAAAAGAGAGCTTATTAAAGGTATCATGATTCCTAAAACTGATAATAAAGTTGGCCTTTAAATGTTCCGTGATGAAACCGATATGGTTCTTAATTCTCATGATCCGTTGGCCTGTAGTTTTCATGATTTCCTTAAAACCTTTTGTTTGGCTATTGGATCCAAAATGAACCATAAGAAAACGTGCTTTAAGTAGTGTGTTTGTGGTCTTGGTTGTGAAGTTATCAAAGATGGGGAGCTTTTCGTTTACTAGCCATTACTCTTTGGTCTAAGGTTACTTTTAAACAAGGGTGGGACTAGGTCCTTAACAGATTTAGATCTAAATTGTTTTTCTTGTATAAATATCAGATCTCCCTCCCCCATAGGTCCTTTACGCTTAATAACTATATTCTTTTCACTTTGATGAATTCTTTGTCTTATTGGATCCCTTCCAAAAAGAAACTTAATCAAGTCACTTGTCTTGCTAAAAAGTTTTTGTGCGATGGAAACAATCAAGTTCAAAAGACTACTAAGCTTAGATGGGACATATGTTGCTTACCTAAGAGTGAAGGTGGATTGGGTATTCTTTGCATGTTAAAATATCTAAACATTTTCTACTAAATGGATACATAGAAGTTTGGTAGTAACGACTGTATGAAGACTAGAATCTGTATGCACATGGAGCTCTAATAACCACTTACGAGGGGTTAAGAGTGGAGGAGTATATAGCCTCAACTTTATTTCACAAAATTCTTTCTCAGTTTCAGGACTCCATGAGAAGGGAATCTTGTTACTGTTAAGCCTTGAGAGAGGCTTAGCTATTTTTTAGTACATTCGTATAAGTCTTCTATGGTTTTGTGCATGGCCTAAAAAGCTTTGCACTTCCTTCGGAGTTTGTGAGATAGGCATGGAGAGGATAGCAATAGTATGTGACCAAGAATAGTGCCTTTAGTGACAAAAAAATGACATTTAGTAGGATATAAGCTCAAACACATTCAGAGATAGTGCTCAAAAATCTTCTTAAGATTTTCCAAGTGATCATGGAAATGTTGGACTACTTCTCTTATCTATGTGCCTAAGAACACTAAAAAGGCATCCATGATAATGTGCACAAAGGTTGTTAACCATTTTCCCAATATCAAATACATTGTTCTACTAAACGAAACCCGTGCATCTTTCATGCCAAAAGCCATGCATGTGTAAACATAGGTGCCCCATGCAGTAACAAAGGTTGTTTTGTCTCTATCATCAAGATAAACTTGTATCTCGTTGTAGGGACTGAAACCATCGAGAAAAATGTACAAAGTGTTTTTTGCTACTTCCTCAAATACTTGTTTCATTGTTGGAATGAAATCACTTAGGGAAGTGTACATCAAGATTTTTTTTCAAAGTTCATTTCATTGATTTTTTGGGTGTGAAATGATGCTTTGAATTTAGAGAGTTAAAAATTGTGCATGTTTTGGTTGATCTGGTTGATTATGAGATGAAAAACCATGTCATATTTGTGCACTAGATCTGTATGTTTTTAAATAGCTAACTCTAAACCCTAGAAAACCTAGGTTTGATCCTTGAAAACACTTGAAAGCCTAAGTTTTTCCCCATGGGAACCTAATCTAGATCCTAGTGAATCCTATAAATTTAGTCCATAAATGTGAAAAAGCTCAGTAATTGATGTGCATGACCTTAAAAATAGGTAAAACATGACTTTTCCTAATTGAACCCTAGGTTGGAACCTCAGTTTTGCCATTTATCCTAAGTCTAACCCTTTGATTTAAATTACTTTTTGTACATATAGTGTGAAACCAAATCTTAGTTCAAAAATAGAAAGAGAAATAGAAAAGGAAAAAAAGAGAAATTGGAAAAATAAAAAGAGAAAAACCCAAAAATAGAAATAAAGATTACATTATCCAAAAATAGCAAAAGTGTATGCAAGAAGAGTCTTGAAATAGAAGGTTCAGATAAGAAGGTTAGAAGATTCTAGAGGGAAGTCCTAGGGGGAAACCTATAAATAGGTGTCCCAATCGCATTTGTTTCTCCCTGTGCATCTTGTCTATAACCCTCCCCCTAGGTTTTTGCACAAATTTTTGAAGTAAAGAGAAGCAAAGTTATTGCTGTGAAGACTTGAAGCAAAGATTTAGGCGAAGACCGAAGAAAAGCGAAGATCTGACCACAAAGACCGAAGTCAAAGCTCATCAACGACTTCTTGCACTATAACCGTAATTCTATCTTGTATTTCATTGATTCGCTGTCGTAGAGATTCTCATCTCTACTTTTGCTCCTATTTGCTTCAAATTGACACTAGCATTTCTTGTTTTGCTTGTGGTTGCGGGAACGTCAAAAATGGTCATAAGCTCATAACATCAAAGTATCTCAATTAACAGATTCTTATCCCGCTATGCATGAAATGGCCATCGCCTGCAAAACCTTTATCTCTCTGTTATTCTTATCCTTGATTGCATAAGTATCACTCTCTAATATTAAAGCAAGCAGCTCCAGGGAAAAGGAGGTACGAGCGCAAAATCAATCGTGGAGTTACTGAGGATAATCGAAGCAATTATAATTGGCAAAGATGAACATCAAAGGACGGAAGAAGACATGTGTTCTGGTGTTGGAAGTTGTGGAGTAAAGAGTGATGAACGATGGTTTGGAAGTACAAAGCTCATCAATATGAGGTCTTTTGAAATTGTGAAATATGATGGAAATGAGAAACTGGAGATCATGGAACATTGCTAAAAAAAGTGAAACTCTCGATGATTTGAAAAAGAGAGGACAGAGCGCACATTGAGAAAAAGGAAAGTGAACTCGAGGAGACCGTGCACTCGGACTTAGTTTTAGGAACTATCATTATTGTTTTCGGGGGACGATACATGCTCCAAGGGAATTGAAGTGCGCATGCAGAAAGGGGCAGATCATCGAAGGGACGGTCGAATATATGAGGGGAGTACACTCGACAAAAAGGAGGAGGTGGTTGCCATCCTATAGGAGAAGAAAGAGGTGAGCGCTTGTCTGAAGGGATTGACAGGGATTTCGAGGGCCTTGGTAACGCTCTCAAAGAATGGAGGAAGTCGCCAGTTGATGATATATAGAGGTTATTGATCTTCTGCGGAAGGACACACACCTAAACAACAAGCGCTTTGGGATTGTTCTTAACACAGATGCACCAAACAATGTTTATGAGAAAGACCTGGACAGTTTGCTTTTAAATTGAATCTTCTGCGCATCTTTAGATATTGGTGCTGAGTGTTCGACTTGCGCTCCTGGACGATCATTCCAAAACAGATCCAGATATAAAGCATGCTCAGAATAGAGTTAAACGCTGATATGTGTGCATCTAGCTCATTCGTGAACTGTGGAAAAGCGGATATTTTATATGTGAGGTATTTATTTTTCGTATAAATCACAGTTACGTGTATATATATATATATATATATATATATATATATATATATATATATATATATATATATATATATCCAACAGTTGATGCTGGTGTTGGAAAGTGACATCTATGAATATCGATGGATATCCATACTTCTGATATACCAGAGATTTGTAACGAAGTCATGGGTTTGTTCTCTCAGGAAACAAAAATCTTTGCTGTTTGATTTTGCATCATTTTTTTTGTTCTGTACGATTGTCAGCTTCCAGCTTTGTTCGTTGAACATTTTGTGTGTTTCTACTTTTCTATTGTAATGAGGCTCGTTGTATGACAAGAGAACTACTCATTATATTCAAAATTACGGTTGTTATAAATTATGTTTTACACTATTCGAATTAGTGAATTTTGTTCCACTACATAGAAAACGTATTACAAGAGTCAGTTTGAATATAATTAAAATCCATCGAAATCTCAAGTTGAGCGAATGTTGAGTTTTTTTTTTTGGAACTCTTTTTTGTCTAAATATACTTCACATGAAAGAATTACAAATAAACGTAGTTATATCTAGAAACATTTGCTATAGTCTCATATAAGTGTAATGCACTTTCCTATTATTTTGACCATCTATTTTTCATGTGGATATATTTAAACATTCAATTGTTCGTTTCTGACATACTTTTTTGATTTCTCTGAAGACAACTGACTTCTTGTTTCAATGATACTTTGTTCTGATTGCGCATCTATTGACGAACTACTGTGATCTATGCATAACTTTACATGAACATTACATCAAAAAAAAAAAAGAGTTTTTGTTTGTAACTATATTCAGGTGAACTCATTACAAATAACCGTATGTGTGACATAAAGGCACGAACTTTTCATTGTGTAAGCATCTACTTGCTTTGCAACACATGAAAAATTGTTGCAGGTAAAATCATATGTTGCATTAAATGATCCTCCTTGTTATTATGTTTGAAGTAGCAAACTGATATTTTCGATGAAGGTATCCAATAGTGCGAATATGAAGCTTATCATCATATGATATTTGATTTCTCTTTTATAAACTAGGTGTCTTCATAGTCAATGCGCTTGTGCACTTTCATACTTCTTGAAAGTCTATGAAGGTTTTGTTTTATGCGATAAATTTATGAACTTTAGAGTTTATGCCTATAATGTGTTTGCATGCTTGGGCGTTATCCAACATAATTTGAACTAATACGTATTTCTTTGAGTTCTCTCTCGTATCAATTGATTTTGCTTCAAGCACCTGGTGTGCACTATAATTCTAATGGCTGATCTGATCTACCAATCGTTGCTTTCATGCCTACACCGTAGTGTAGCAGCATACTATATCATTGATCCACACTCTGGCGACAATCATTGTATTATTGAGATTGATTGGACGACGTTAGTTGTATTAGCATTGTATCATTGAGCTTAATTTATTTACTTCGGACATTGATCCTGCGATTTTCGTTTTCTAGATTTGTATTCTAATTTATCATCCACGATGCTTACGAGCATATGCACATTCTCTTATCTCTTTCGAGGGCACGAGCCTATGATGTACAATATGATCACCATACCAAGGCAAGGCACCTGGGCCTGATCCAACCCCGTGCTATTCTCCCCCCTTACCTCCTTCCCGACACTTGAACCTGACATGAAGTGAAGCGGATGCCCAGTGATCCTTGACATGCCACCACTCCTTAAGAAGAGAAAGTATTAACCAGGGTGTCAGATCAAATACTCTAGGTACTAGGACTTTAAGTTCTTTGAATTTGTTTTGCATTATTCCACACACTTTAAATAGAAAGATTGTTTTTTTGCCTCAGGTTAAGCATTCACGATCTGCACTAGTTTAGTCCATACATCTCTACACTCTTTTTATTCCTACTTCGACTAGGAATTTTCAGTTTTTGTACATTAGGCAAAACATTAGGAACATTAGAAAAATATCATAAGAAAAAGAAAAAAACACATTGAAAGTTTTGGGAATTAAAGAGAGAGTAGGAAAGGGAAACTAAGAGAGAATTCAGTAATAAATCAAAGAGAAAATCAAGCTAAAGCTCAAGTGAAATATTCAAGTAAAATTCAAGTCCACAAAGTCAAAGATCATGTAACTTAGATCAGATTCTAGCCTAGGTAGAGAGCGTTTAGGTTGATCTCCACCTCCTAGCTAGTGATCCATCGAGTTTCTTCTCTAAGCTCTACTTTGAGCTAAGAGAGATAGTAGAGCAACTCACACTAGATATTGTTCTCAGCTCTAAAACACACAAGAGAAAAAGGCAAGCTTACAAGAGTGAATGTGACTAAATACCTAGATGTAATTGAGTACCAGGCACACATCAATGGGCTACCTAAAGATATGTTTACGCATTACTTTCACACGAGTACTTTCAAGATATATCTTGGCATCTACTTTAGTCTACATAGAAAAGGCCTAGGATGAATTCAGAAAGGAAGTTCATAAGTTATTTAACTAGAAGATTTTTCCCAACAGAATAGAGAAGGGTTGTAGTAGTGTGTAAATTACCAAACACCCACTGCATCCCTTACTCACCTTTTGAATGGGTTCTTGAGAAGATGTACCTAGCTTCTAGAGGATGTTTTGGATTGACTAAAGCCTAATTTAATCATTACCTCTAGAAGACAGGAGTGAGGTCGAGAGAAGGCTAGAAGACCGAGGTAAGAGGTTTGGTTTGATAGAAGACTAGGCTGTAGTGAAGAGAGAAGTAGAAGCACTTGCCCAGATGAGGCAATGATAGGCTGTACTATATAATAGATCAGTGGCAACGACTGCACAACCACCTAGAGCAAAAGAATCAAACAGGTAAGATATTAAAAAGCCTAAGGTTAGATGGAGAGGGAGAGTACTTCTCCCATGAATTTGAATCATTCCTTCAAGAAAGAGGAATCAAAAGAGATATCACTACAAGGTAAACTCCTGAGCAAAATGGAATTTCAGAAAGAAGGAATAGGACAATTATTGAAGCTCCAAGGTCTATGCTAAATGGGAAGCACTTACTTAATTACTTATGGATTGAGGCTGTACCCACAACCACTTATTTGATTAATAGGTTACCTTCAAAATCATTTGATGGCATGACACCATACGAGGCTTGGAATGGAAGAAGACCAAGCTTGGATCGTTAGAAGACTTTTGGATGTGTTGCTTGTGCTCATGTTCCCTCACAGGTTAGAGGCAAGATGGATCCCAAAGCAGAAAGGTGTGTATTCATTGGATATGACAACAATCAAAAGGGCTACAGATTATACAACCCAACAACCAAAGGATTCTTGGTGAGTAGAGATGTAGTATTTGATGAGCATACTTCTTGGTATGAAGATTCATGTAGAAAGATCAACCTACCTTATGATCTTGAAGAAGATTTCCCAAAACTTGTCAAGGATAATTCTTCCAAGGTTGAAGAGCACGATACCTCAGAAGATGATGAAGCAACTCAATATGAAAAATTCAAAATGTGGAAATCTAAAGGTAAAGCAAAAGTGCAAGATCTTGGAGAAGACACAGAATCATCACATCATGGCATAAGAAGGTCCATGAGGGAGAAAAATAAACCACAAAGGTATGGATTTGATACTTCTCTAGTCAATAAACATTCATTACACTTGGTTCAACTTCTACCTATCTGTTTTGATTTATCTTTTTGAGAGTGATCTTCCAAGGTGCATAGGGTGTCTAATACATCTTTTGGCAAGCTAAAAGGGCCCACTACACATCCATGGATTTTATTTGTCTGGTGTAGTGCAAAGTTTTTGAAGCACCACTTCATCTTCTCCAAGCTCAAATCCATCTCTTTACAAAGGTCGCATTCAAATCGGACACTTTGTCTCTTTATTGAAAAGGAAGATTTTTCTTTAGAGCACCCTAGAGAGTCATAACGCCCTCCAAGTTCTTAGTTAAGAACCATGACACACCCATCCACCTCTACGTGTTTGAAGGTAGAGAGGGTTGCACGCTCACAATCCTTTCATCTTCTCTCCTTTCTTCTCAAAAATACGAGGATCATTCTTATGTCTTAGAACAGTTTTAGCCCATTTTCATGTTCAATCGGATTTCTAACCTCAAACAATAGTCGTGCACATCTCCTATAACTTACTTTAATAATGCATCTAGCTGTGGACATTAACTTTATTACGAGGACTTAGCTTTCATTACTTTTGTTTTGGGAGATTTTGAAGGTGTTTCAACTCCGGTGAGAAACCATCCTAGAAAAGCATCTTTGGTTAGTAGGACTTCATGAGTTATATTCTTCTCACAAAAGATGTAGTCTAACCCATCTTTTTTATGTCGTAAGATCAAGCCTTCACACCAAATGACTATCAAATTCCATCAGTTCAAGGAGCCTTACAATCATCGGATTGTCTAATTAAGGTGTACGTAACTTTACCAGAGAAGTTTTTATAAAGTGAGAACTTGGTCCTTTACTTAAGAAAGTTCAGCTATAGCCAACTCTCCCAAAGTTTAATTAAAAAAAAAACAATTGTACGAGTGAACAGGCCTAGCATCCAAATAGAAGGAGTGGCTTAAAGAAAACTTGCTAGAATAAGAGAACATTACAAGAATGTCAATAAACTTTCTGTCCGCCTCATGGGGGACCTACTTGAATTTAATATTGTTGCTCTTGAGGAAGAACACTGTATGATGTCTTAATGTCAAGGATTTCTTACAGTTCGAAATTCTTTTGGTTAGAAGGAGAACCTATTTTTTGATCGACCATTCTTTAGCTTTGGCTTAAAATAAATACCTAAAGGTCTCCAAAGTGATGATATCCACATAAAAATATTTCTTTCCAGAATTGACGATGACCCTAAAAAAGCCGCTACCCTTGTATGGATGCTCAAAGAGCATATTTAGAAAACCTAGAAGCTTTAAAGTCCTTGAATGGCTACAATATAGACAAAGACATTCCCCATCTTCAACTTGTGAACATGTTGTTAGCTAACATGTTCAAAAGTATTACAGAGAAAAGAAAGTGATCACGTGTTCTATTGATCCTAAATTGTTTCTCCGTCTTGCAAATGGGGTTTTTCATTTCTAAACGATATTCGAGCTACTCCTTCTGGATATTAATAATCATGGGCGCTACTTGTTTTTTTTTTTTTAATTTTATCTAAGGTTTCATCTGAAATGCCTCTTACATAACATCGATCGAGTTATCCTAATATCATAAAGTCCATTTTGTATACTAGGAAATGAATAAAATAATTCATCGATTTCGCGGCTGAACAACGAGAATTCTCCCAGAACCTACGAAGCGACGTAGTTATGTAGGAAAAAAGAAGTAGCATTCAGATATCAAGGAATATTCAATGGATTTTTCTCATGAAGCCGTCTTTTCTAAGTTTTCTTGAGATAAACAATAAGTCTCTAGTTACAGAAAACCAAACCCAGAAAGGATCCCGTTGAATACAAGCAGCCACTAATTCCATTGGCTATCTTGGACATCCAATGCGTCAAATCTATGATGATTGCTGTCCGTTTTGTGAGTCGTAATAAGCAACCTCTAAATACAGAAGGCATTTGAACAGAATTCTTTTCCATAGGGCAGAAAAATGTTGGGAACAATGCAAAACGTTGAGAGGACTCCAAGTGCATTTTCTGATCCTTGGCCGGAAGCATCTTTTGATAGATAATTCCTTTTTTATTTATGAACCTAATTGTCATTCCCAATCGGCATCGAATATCATATACTTGCCGATTGTGTGTCTGTGTGTTTATCCTTGCGCTCAAGTTCTTCGAAACCGATTCACTGCGAGCAATCCAAGTTGGAGATTCAGATGCGGTTTCGTTAGCTATGGATGTGACTGATAACCCTTCCTTCGGACTTGCAATTTGCAGAGTGTGCAATGCCATGCAGCTAATATGCTTGTACTTGCTGATTGCTGAGCACTTTGAGATGATCTGACCTTCATCCCTTTTGTGTTTCTATGCAATTGGATGCACGAGGTCTGTTAGATATCAAAAAACCATGCGCTGCATGGAATAAATCAAACTGTGTGCTGCCCATCGTACCTAAGGAAATGTCAACCCACATTCATTTTTTTGGATTGCATAAACCATCCACATACCTTGTCTGCAAGGTAAAGGGGAATTTTCTTTTTGTTTCGGTTTCTTTTTTTGTTTCTTTTATTTTTCTCTTGCTTTCTAATGTACATGTGAGTGTCACGGGCTCCCCTTTCCCTTGTTTCAATCAGGATCACAAGTGAGGTCGGCGGAATGTTTTTGATGGCTTGAACATCGACGCCTGAAGCCATCATCAAAACTCAGATAGCATGTCAGCTGCGGAGCATAACTCCGAGGTGATTGCATTCCACGTCCAATTAGTGTTTTTGACCGCTCAAGAGTTTTTTCCTTTTTTCTTTTTTGAACGTTCTACGCGCACATACAAAATGGTACAAATTGCTTAGAACTCAAACATGGACCTACAAACCTCACAGATATGGGAGGAGGTTGCTCTTTTTTCTTCATACACAAAGATATAATGAAAATACAGAGCTAAGGGACAATCTCTCAGTTCGTCAAACTTACACTCCTCATAACATCAGATACAGAATAGAGAGAAGCAATGATTTTAAGCAATATGAGAGCAATGGATTGGAATTAAAGAGACGAAGGTACTTCAAAACAAGATGTTTTCTACTTAATATGAACAAACTCCGAGGTGCAGTGACCATGTACTTACATTCTCCTAGAAGAATTTCGTTCAGATCAAAAATTAGGAGATGATAGAATCAACGCATGAGATTAATACCTTGGACCAGAGTGTACACTTTGCGGAAGGAGTATAAAATATGGGTAATATCATGATCCCATTAGTACTTTCAAACCAGAGCATCACCTTTGGCTTCGAGGGATTACTCACAAAAAAGACTTCATTGGTAATACCTTAAAGAAATAAAGAACGAGATAAAATGTAGATCCTCTGCTGTCCACTCCTAGATAGTTTCGAATAATTTTCTTCTCTATTCTCCATTATGGAATTGAAAGGAAGTATCTTTTAATGTGGGCTTCAAGTTGCAACACAATAACCATCACTAGAAAGAACTCTTAAGATCTATGGTCAGGCTATCTACATTTATATCTACTTAGGAAACATATACACAACGTATTCTTAGGGAATTAGGTTTTGAATCTCATTAAATCGCAACCTCATAAGTTCCTCACATATTTGATCGTGGCAAGTTAGGTTCCACTCCTCATCAAGTTCAGTGCCTCGAATCAATACCCCTTTGTTTACTATTTCTATAGGCTTCATGGGGGGTCGTAGAGCTCCTTGAGGTTTTTATGACGCCCTTATATAATTTTTCTCTATAAAAAGAATATGGTCACATACATGTGGATCCCATATTTTAGGATTATGGCATCCTTGGTATCATACTTCATTTAGAAGCTGAGATGCATCTCTAAAGATTGAATGAAATATTAGGAGGAAATCTAGAAATCAAAGAGAAAGGTGGAAGAACCTCGTTTGAATGTAAATAAGATTAACATAGGGGTGAGAGGAGGTAATCTGGAGATCCAACTTAGATTCTAACAAATTAAGTGGAACATTACTTACAAAAACTGAATCGATTGCTGATGATCAAAGTTATTATAAAAACAGTAAAATAGAAAATCCTATTGATGATCTTCTAGATGGTATGATACATGCACTCATAGTACTCATGCCATAAGAGTTTTGCGATAATTCTCCCCATTTTTTAAATATAGGAATGATTCCCTGATATAATTTTAAGTTTTCATTGATAAAAGGATGCATTGATTGCGGAAAAAAGTTTCTTGATGAATCTATCAACTACTTCCGATTATTCATTGTTTCCTTACCTAAGAGAAAAATCTATAATCTGGTAGTCTCAAAAATGCGCGTTTACTTACTTTTAAAATATTTCCAAATGGGGCCCCTTTGAAAGGTTCAATATAAGAAACTATGTTTTTCCCTCATAAAGTGTCCCAACAAGGGGATTATCAAGTAAAATGATCCTAAATTTTAAATATCAATTCAACATAATATTATATTTTATTTATATTTAAAATCTTTTTATATATATATATATATATATATATATATATATATATATATATATATAAACAAACCAAAAATGTTTTGCTTAATAAGGTTAAATTAATGAATCTTAGATTGTTTTGAGTTTGATTCTTCGACTTTTAACATAAAACTAACAATAAATTTATAGTTCTTTAGATATGAAATTTGTAGTTGTTAAGAAAAAAACTGTTTTTTTTTTACAAAGACCTTGAATCTTCTATGCTTTTACAATACAACCATCTATTTTATTTAAATTATATTTTAATTGAAATGTTTTCAATGTAAAAATGAATTTGATGAAAAAAAATTGATGTAGAAGGCCCTTAATTGCCATGCAAAACCTATTTCGAGCTCTCTGAATAAGGTTTTGGGCACTAAATAATTGTATCAAGGACTACGTTTTGTTCATGTTCATGAAATTCATCACTTACTCGTAAAATAATGAAATTATGTGACCTATACTCTAAATTGTGCTAGGTACCTTTGTAAAATTGATTCAATAAGTATGGGATGTTGATATTTGAAACATCGTACCTCATTGTACACTAGGATCCATTATGAATGGTGGACGTGAAAGCTTCATCACGACATAAAATTACAAATTTCTTTCGGACCTTTCATTTGTTTCAAAATTAAGAGTAAAGTTCAAACAATGAAGTGGAGCCTATTATAAAGAAATATTGGTGGGCCTTGTCCAATGTGAGAAAAAAATTATTAGTTATGGTATTTGAGGGAATGAATCAATCTAAGATTTGAATGCGGGATACAAGCTAGAATATCTATTGTTTTATTATCTACTTAAAATTTTCGATAATCTTCTGTTAAGTTTTAAAACCTCGGTTAATTTTTTTGTTTCCAAAAGATTAAAACACATTGGAAGCTGAAATTCAAGTCCTTGGAGATTAATTGAAGATGCAATGAGACTGTTATCGTCATATATCTTTCACGATGAGTTGGTTGAGTATAAATTGTTGCATTCTTTGTTCTAGTCCTTCGACCTGATAGTTTCTTGAACTCGATCAAACACTAATTGTAAAATCAGACACTAATTGTTAATATCAATTTATTTTTAGGTAAAACTCTATGTTCACTACTTTGGAATGTGACTTTTCATGTTATTTCTCATGATGCTAAATTTAAACATTTTCATTAAGATAGAAAGTGAATAAATGTATGTTATTTTGTACATTATCTTATCAAAAAATAATTATCTTCAAAGGTTCATCGTTTTAGCTGAAAGCAATGGCTGAATAGCATCTTCCACAAAAACAACATCACGGCCAACCAGAATGCATTTAGTTTGTGGACCATACATATGATAGCCTTTACTTTTAGAAATATACCCAACAAAAAAACATTTTACTGCTTTATCATCCAATTTTCTGCGATGTTGTTCGGGCACTAATGCATATGCCAAACAAACAAAAACACGCAGATGAGTAATAGATGGCTTGCAATCATGCCAAGCGTCATATGGAGTGATAGACTAGAGTGCTTAAGTGGGACACCTCTTTAGTACATATGCTACACACATGACAGCCTCAAGCGAGAAACTATGTGGTAAAGCGTGACTCTTAACCATACACATCGCCATCTCCATGAGTGACATGTTCTTTCGTTCAGCAAATCCATTCTGTTGAGGTGTATACGAAACTGTATGCTGGTGTTTTATCCCACGTTTAGCCAAAAATGCATAAAAATTAGAAGACACATATTCCCTCCCTGGATGAGCACGGAGGGTGCCCATTTTACATGTTGACAGATTTTCAGCCAAAACCAAAAATTGTTTGAAGCACATGAACACTTTGGACTTTGCCTTCAATGGATATAACCATGCATGCATGGAAAAATCATCCATGAAAGTAAAAAAGTAAAGATAATTTCCAAAACAAGGTGTCTTCATAGGACCACAAACATCACCATGTAGAAGCTGCAATTTCTGAGTAGCCCCAACTAAATGATCTTTTGGAAAGGAGCAACGCTGCATTTTTCTCAAAATACAGCCTTCATAAACATGTTTTCAAGGCACCTCAAGTTTGGGCAAAGAGGACACCATTTCAGATTTCTGCAGGCATAGCAAAGTAGCAAAATTTAGATGACCAAAGCGTGCATGCCAAAGATTTGCATCTGACATAACCTTAGAATCATGTATTGCACATGCCGAATCATTTACAAATCTTTCATAGTCTATGAGCTTATACAGCCCACGACATAAAATGCCAGAAGCAATAATCACATCGACATTTGACAGATCATGAACTGTACATCTGTCATCAACAAATTTCACAACCAAGCCAATCTTGGCTAGTGTAGAAACTGATAATAGATTTTTCTTGATCCCTGGCACAAACAAAGCATCTAATAAAGTGAAAGAACTACCATCAGCAGTAGTCAAAATGATCTTACAAACTCCCATAACAGGGTAAGAGGAGTTGTTGGTGCATGTAACAGTATTCCCTGTAGGGGCAGGCTTGAGTGAAGAGAAGAAACTAAGCTGCGAGGTAATATGTTTGGTTGCTGCACTGTCAAAGTACCAAACATCTGAGTCTACTACAAACATGCACTGCTTAGGAGAAGATGGGTCAAAACTTCAAAGAGTAGTAAACGCCCATTCTTCTTCTTGCACAAGATTAGCAGACTTGGTTTTTGGTGTAGAGGCCTCTACAACAACCATTCTAGCCTCTTTCTTCTTTTCCTCTTTAGCAGGCAGTTTTGGATAGTTCTTTATGATATGATCATTTCCTTTGTAGTACTTGCAAAAAAAATTCTTCTTTTCGGACTTCTTTTCATCTTGCTCTTCCCTCTTTGATTGTACAGAATTAGCATATCTCTCCTTACTAGTTGAAGAGCTCCATTTTCCTTTGCCCTTCTGACTAGCCAGAAAAGCTTGATCTGCAATACACATAATGGACCTATTCTTCCTAGACTAATCCTCCTCCAAGAGAACAGAGACTAACTCCTCAAATGACAAGGCATTTGGATTGCCTTTCATCATCAACTGAAGAGTAGAAGCAAAGCTCTGATATAAATCAGGAAGACCATTCAAAATGGTCTGCAGAAGTGAGCTATCTGGTATAACCTCATCAACACAAATCAAGTGTTCCTTCAAGCCTTTGATCTTTATTAGAAAACTACACATGGAATCACCTTTATTCATGTGCTCACTCTCCAACTGTTTTCAGAGGTAAGCAACACGAGCCTCATTCCCAGCTTGGTACAATGTGGTAAGAGTATCCCAAGCATCCTTCGTTGTTCTGCAAGAGCGTAGGTGAGGAATAATGGCACGTTTGACAGACAAAGCTATCAATGCATGTGCGTGGGCATCTCTACAATCCCAACAAATCTGCTTTGCAGTAGCTCCACTGGAAACCGCAACACGAACAGGAATATGCAGAATATCAACATCTTTGACACCTTCTACATCAGCTTTAGTACTTGGAGTTGTAATAGTTGCAGACGTGATAAGACGTTTTTCAACATCCTACACAATGTTGCACAGTCCTTTTGCAACCAATACATGTCACTTTATATAAGCCATCAATGGGTAGTTGGTACCATCCAACTTATCCTCAACAGCCAACATATAGAATACATCACTGCTTTCAGCCGTGGCTAGTGACGAAAATACCTTGATACAGAAAATTGATTGTATCTCAAAATATTGAACAAAACTACCCTACGAATTCCGCTACACCTATAGCAGAATTTGAGAGGCTTATAATGGAGAACCAAAGCTCGTATATACCTTTGGCATAAAAAGATCATATAGCCTGCACAAGCACTGCAATAGTGCATTCGGAGGCCAAAACAAGCTCAGATCGCGATTTCGGCACCATAGAAGTGAAGCTGTTTTAATCTCTGAAACACCCTAAGTATATGTACCAATTTTATGCGATTTTGATACTGGAATCGGACAGGTGTCAACGTTGCCCTAGATGAAGCGGCGATGTGCTCTAATACCAATTGTTGGAGATAGTCATCTACGGAAGCACGTGAATAGCACAAGGAAGAAGAAGAACCTTGGAGCACAACACATAATACTGAATGTATTACTAGAGAATGTACAAAGATAAGTAGCCCATTAGCGCAATAGGCATATATACAAGTAGGGGGAAAAAACCTCCTAAAGAGGGAAAATAGTGCCCTGGCGGTCCTAGTGTGTTCACGCACATCACTACCTAAATATATCAACATTTTTCGCATAATGTCATCCCTAGCCTTAATTAAAGCTTCAATTGAGTAGTTCCTTGGTTCTCTAGTTTGCTTGGATTCAGAGTTACTATCTACACATTCTATTTTGATAGTAGAAGATCTTTCTTAGATTTAGAAAGACTTTTGTAGAGCTTCTACATTCCTTCTTTTCCCCAATTTGCAGCTAAAGGAAGGTGTGTTTAGTATAGTCGCACAACCTCTTGTCAATGTCAATAACAAGTCGTTCTTTTGCTTCTTTTAAGGCTGCACATGTATAGGAAAGATGATCTGTGGCAACACACGAGATCATCTCCTAACATTGGGATTTCTTTGCTCATCGAAATTCCTTTGGTGCATCGATTGAGGAATTGGTTGAGGTACAATTGGAGGATTAGGAGGTACTAATGGAGGATTAGGATTTGAGACAGGTTGAGGATATATAGTAGGTTGAATTTGGACAGTAGGTTGAGTTTGAATTGAGGGTTTATGTTGTAAGTTCAATGCAAACACTACTATTTGTAAAGCACATACCTCTTTAGACATGTTTTCATGCATGTGCATCATGTTGTCCAACTTATTAAATAAAATCTCAAATTGGAAGTTTAGATGTAGATGCAACTCGCTCAACCTTTGAGGCTATTTGTGTATCCCTAGTTGCATGAGTAGGACGAAAACTAGAGGATGGTTGAGGCATTGAATCATAAAGAAGCGTTTGACATTGCTTCATATGAGCAACCACCTCAACCACTGTTTTACAACGGCCCGGTCATCTATAAGTCCATATTTTTTTGCCCGGCTCTTCATGTCTACGTTCAAATTCTACCCTTATGTTTGGGGTCCAAATTTTAAGGAAATATAAAACTATGTCTAGGGTAAGGGCCATCCTATCCTCTTCTAGTAATTGGGAAAATCATTTCATAAACTCACTATGGAGTTGAGTTAAAGAAACGTGAGTTTTAGGGGAACTAATCCATTTCATGAATCACTCTCTACTATGTCTGCTATAATCCTCTAGATAAAACTCTTTATGTAACTCCTTCTTGAACTCATCCCATTCATGGTTATGCTGTAGTTCCAAAATAGCCTTAACCGTACCTATGGCAAGTCTACCTAGATATGATTTCCATTTCGTTTCACGCAAGCAATGAATTTTGGGTAATTCTTCGAATGTATCTAAGTAATTTGTGACATTCACACTTCTGAACTTCCTTTTATCCTTTTGTAGAGTTTGAACAACTTTCTGACCCCGAGTCTCATGCATCATATTCTTAAATAGCTCATCCATTTTTAATATTTTCATTTGATTTAGCTTGAAGAATCCTAACAATGTCTTGAACTTCTTTCTTTACCCTTTCTTTATGTTCAAGTACTAAGTCTTTAATTCCGTTAGGGTCCAGTTTGAAATATTTTAAAATGTACCAATGTTTTGTAATTAAACCTATGATTTACACTTAAATCACAATTTGCATTTAACCAAAATTTTGCACTTTAACCAAAGAATTCAAAAGTAAAAGAAAATGTACCAATGGGGCTTCAAGAAGAGGTCAAAAATAGTGCTTATGCGAATTTGAATACATTTATTGACTTTTAATCAAATCCTAAATACATCTTTTGCTAAAATGGGTGCAAACCTTCTGTCCTTCAATGTTCGACGAGAGGGGCGACACGAAGAGGATCACCTACTTGCCAATCCTCGTGGAGGCACTGAGATCAACAGATCAACCCTCAACACCCAGAATACTGCAAGTTTTCACAAGATAGCCACTACTCCCAAGGATGAAAATGCTACTGCAAAGCCGATGGTTCACATTGGGTTCACCAATGTCGGGTCGTGTAGATGCTCGGATGATGGATCAAGTCATCCTCCAAATCAATCGGCACATGTAGGGTGTTTCGAGCAAGCTCAGGTGGTTTAATTCTACTTGAAGGATAGGGTAAATAGGGTCCAAATAGCTGTATTTTAGGTATAAAAGAAGTAATAAATATCAAAAAATAGCTAATGAGGAAGGTCTAACAGTCAATGCATCTAAGGAACATATGGTTGAGCTGCTCTATACCCAACAATAGCATCTTGATATGATTGTAAAATTAAGGATTCTTCACTTATATGTTCTTTAATAATCTCATCTACTTTGTTTTTAGTTGGTTTAGCGTGAGTACATCTAATTAGAGGTGGTAGAAATAAACTTTATGTGGTTCAAGAGATGCAATGGAAAATAAAGTTAAAAACTTTGTTAAACAATGATCGTAAGTTATGGAAATTAATGATTCTCTAGTAACCTGATCTTTAATGACTTCTTCTACTTCTACCTCTTTAGACTCTATTCTAGTTTCTGTACTTTTCGAATCAACTAAATGTTCTATGGACATCGGAAATGATGGTCAATGGAGAATAGTAAATGAGTTAATGATTGTGACAAGAACAGGTTTTATCAATAGTACTAGTAATGCTAAACTTTTCTAAATGAGAAACTTTGCTAAACTGATGTTTAAATCTAATGAATCCTATTCAAAGATAATGACGTAAATGGCTGATATAAATGTGAGCTTTAAATTGGATCTGGAATGGTGGGTGAAGTTGTGAATGAGCAGCTCCTATTCTCTGAATATGTAATGGCTTGATACTCTTCTTCAATCTTTATCAACTCTTCCCTCAATACTCTTTTCTTCAATGTCTCTTGAAAACATTAGGAAAGAACTAGTACAAAATAAACACACACACACACACACACACACAAACACACATTTCAATGTGTAGTTAGGGTAAACCCTAATGTGGCTATATTAAACTTTATAACTTTGTACCTGCAAGTATTCAGAGAGCTATTAGTTCCAAGCGAAACAATTGATCAACACTATTATAGAGGGGTTAGAGTTAACCAATAAAATGTTTTATTTTCCTAGATGTCAACAAGAAGGTGGAAATCTTTTTGACGCTGCTCGTTATCCTTGGTTGTGAGGAAGTCTTGTGCTCTCCCAGTGGGAGGGTGGGATGGCCCCACCTTGACCCTTCCCTTCTTATGCTTCATGTGTCTTAGAGAGGAGTAAGGCTATTATATCTCACTACTTTTACTACCTTGCCAACCCTATTCTTGCTTGGGCCAAAGCCATAAAAGACATCCAAGCTCTGTTCACCTACTTTAAGAAGTTGAAAAAGAAGCTAGAGCCATTAGAAGGCAAGCTGTTACCAAGGAAATAGATCTTCTGGCTTCCTTTGAATCCCTAACAAGATGGATTTGATTTTATCCCTCCAGGAGAAGCTGAGATATGAAGAGTATCATGAAGCTAGCAGTATCCTTACCGCCTCAAGAGAATATTGGGTAGGAAATGTTTACAAACCTACTAAAAGCATGTTTACTTTGTTCAAGAAGATTAAAATCAAAGAATATGTTCCTTTCGTCAAGAGGAATGGTGATTACGCTACTTGCATGAAGAGAACTTGTAGGAGGCTACTAGCTTCTTTACGAATAATTTCTCTAGTTCTTCCAAGTGGGGGGAGGATATCGGCAGAGCCAAAGCCCTCATTTCTCTCAAAAGTTAAAAGCTATACCTCCTGGGTTGGCTGCCATGCTGGACCTGCCCCTCTCTACTAGTGAGATTAGAGAAATCATTGGTAAATTAAAACCTTGCAAGACTCCTCGCTTGGATGGTTTGCCCAATGAATTTTTCATTGCATTGAAAGATTTCTTGACTCCCTACATTCTCTTGATTTGGAAGGATTCTGTTAGGGAGGGCACTCTCCCTATTGAAGTGAACACTAGAGTTATAAAGTTGATCCATAAAAAAGGACCTAAAGAGGATTTGAACAACTGGAGACCGATTACTTTCCTCACTAGCATCTTCAAGATCCTTGCCTCTTATCTTGCTAAAATATTGAGCCCCATGATGAAAGATATTATCCTCCTTGAGCAAAAATGTTTTAGTAAAGGTCATTTTATCCTCGATGCTACTATGTCCCTCTAGGGAAGGGATGGACTATGCTATTGAGTCTAACCAAACTTTCTATTTCTTCAAGATTGACTTTGACAAAGCTTATTATAGGATTCAGTGGGACTTCATCCATCAATCCCTTCAGGACATAGATGCTGGTAAAAGGTTCATTAAAGCAGTTGGTACCCTATTTGGCAATGCTTATTCTAGGGTGTCCATAAATGGTAGCTTATCCCTTCACTTTAGACTTAGAGGGTCTATTAGACAAGGATGTCCTCTAGCTCCTCTATTATTTGTCATTGCTAGTGATTTTCTTGGGTGGTTGATTAAGGATGCCATTGAGGATAAGACCATTGAAGGTATAACCATGCCTGCTAATAATAAACAACTCTCTTTACAAGCTTTTGTTGATGATACTAACATCCTCACAAAAGCTAATGCTAGCTATGCTGAGTGTATTCTAAAGTGTCTTAATACTTTTCATTCTGGCTAGTGGTTTTCACATTAACCACAAAAAAGTGGCCTTCAAAGCTTCCAATAATAATGTACCTGACTCCATCAGAGACATAGGGTGTGAAGCGATAAAAGAAGGTGAAACTTTTCGACTTCTTGGCTGTTGGAGTTAGACGTCTGCGGAAGCACGTGAACAACACAAGGAAGAAGAAGAAGCTTGGAGCACAACACACAAGACTGTATGTATTACTAGAGAATGTACAAAGATAAGTAGCCCATTAGGGCAATAGGCGTATATACAAGCCGGGGGGAAAAAACCTCCTAAAGAGGGAAAAAAGTGCCCCGGCGGTCCTAGAGTGTTCACACACATCACTACCTAAATATATCAACAAATCCCCCTTGGGAGTGATGCGGTGAACAAGGAGCTGGCACTCATGTATAAGGAAGTGCCGAGCTATGTGGAAATCACTCCACAAAAGGAAGTAAGCCCAAAGCTTTGCGGAAAGCTTCAAACTTCTCCCTAGGCAGAGCCTTCGTGAAAAGGTCTGCAATGTTCTCCTGTGTGGGCACATATGCCAAGCTGATCTCCCCAACAGAGAACCTCTCCCTGACATAGTGATAATGCACCTCAATGTGCTTAGTGCGAGCATGGAACACAGGGTTCCTCGCAACTGCCAATGCGCTCTGACTGTCAGTGAAGATGGTGGTGGCAGAAGACTGGTCAACACCCAAATCAGCCATAAGGCATCTGAGCCACACACACTCAACAGTCGTTGTGAAAGGTGCCCTATACTCAGCCTCACAACTAGAAGTGGCCACAGTAGGCTGCTTCTTGCTCAACCAAGATATACATGAGCTACCAAGCATGAAGCAAAAACCACTGGTGGACACACGAGTGTCATAGCAACCAGCCCAATCTGAGTCAGAAAAAGCATGCAAATCTGGCGGTAGTGATCCCCCCTTGGGATAAAACAACCCAAGTAGCCGAGTACCACTCAAGTGGCGAAAGATGCGCTTAGCCGCTTTCCAATGCGTGACTCCTGGGCAATGCATAAACCTGCTCATCTGTGAGACAGCAAACTGAATATCTGGCCGAGTAATGCATAAGTAAATCAAGCATCCAACAGCCTGCTGATAGAGAACAGCATCAAATGCATCTCGAGCATCATGAAGAATCAATCGTAAACCTGTCTCCATAGGAGTGGCAATAGGCTTACAGTCTTCAAGGCCAAAACGCTGCAATAATGTGTCAATATATTTCGTTTGACACAAAGCCATTCCACCATCAACTTGCATAAACTGAATGCCCAAATAGTGATGCAAATGCTCCAAATCAGACATCTCAAATGAGGCATGCAAATCAGCCTTGAAATCAGCAATATGCTTCTCAAGAGGACCAGTGAGCAGCATCTCGTCTACATAGACAACAATGATCAAAAGCACATCATTAGCACGCTTAACATATAAGGTGCTTTCAGTTGGACTGTTCTCAAAACCATGTGCAATCAGATAGGCATGTATTTTCTCGTACCAAGCACGTGGTGCTTGCTTTAAACCATATAACGCCTTCTTTAACCTGCACACCTGGTTTTCATGCCCTTTCTGCACAAAGCCACGGGGCTAAAAAACATACACTTCTTCATGCAAGTCACCATTCAGAAATGCTACTTTAATTTCCAACTGATGTACATTCCAACCATGATGGGCTGCAAGTGCACAAATGCTCCGAACAGTAGTCATACGGCATGTAGGTGCAAAGGTCTCATCAAAATCAATGCCTCACTCCTACGCATAACCCTTTGCAACAAGCCTAGCCTTATACCTGTCAACTGTACCATCAGGTTTATGCTTCAGCTTGTATACCCACTTAGTGCCAATGGCCTTCTTGTCAGGAGGCAAGTCACATAAAGACCATGTACCATTCTTCATTATAGCATTATATTCAGATTGCATAGCAGCCATCCAATTTTCTGAATTTTGTGCTTCATCAAAAGAAACAGGCTCATTCTCATCACAGAGACTAGATGCAGCCATAGCATAGCAATCTGATGCAAAGGAGGTACTGTGAGAGCCTGAATGAGTACGATATGACAAAGGTGCATCTAATTTGCTATCACGCAAAGTCTGCACCAGCCATTTTGGCATAGTTTTTGCCTGTTCAATATCAGCTCTCTCATCAACAAGTGCATCATGTAAATCTGCATCAGAAATGGAATGATCTGCATGATCATATGAAACCTGCAAAGGCTGAGAAGTTTCCTCATTAGGACCAGCGCTAGCCTGTCCACCTGTAAAAAGAAGCATCAAAGTATCATACATGTCTTTGGAGCTAACAGATGTCTCCTTAGTACATGAACGCAATGGCTGAATAGCATCTTTCACAAAGACAACATCACGACTAACCAGAATGTGTTTAGTCCATGGATGATACAGACGATAGCCTTTACTTTCAGAACTGTACCCAACAAAAATACATTTTACTGCCTTATCATCCAATTTTCTGCGATGTTGTTCAGGCACTAATGCATATGCCAAACAACCAAAAACACGCAGATGAGCAACAGATGGCTTGCGGTCATGCCAAGCCTCATATGGAGTGATAGACTGCAACGCTTTGGTGGGACACCTGTTCAGTACATATGTTGCACACATGACAGCCTCAAGCCAGAAACTATGTGGTAAAGCCTGACTTTTGACCATGCACCTCGCCATCTCCATGAGTGACCTGTTCTTTCGTTCAACAACCCCATTCTGTTGAGGTGTATACGGCACTGTACACTGGTGTTTTATCCCACGTTCAGCCAGAAATGCATTAAAATCTGAAGACATATATTCCCCCCCTCGATCAGAACGGAGGGTGCCCATTTTACATGCTGACAGATTTTCAGCCAAAACCACAAACTGTTTGAAGCACATGAACACTTCGGACTTTGCTTTGAGTGGATATACGCATGCATGCCTGGAAAAATCATCAATGAAAGTCACGAAGTAAAGGTAATTTCCAAAAGAGGGTGTCTGCATAGGACCACAGACATCACTATGTACAAGCTGCAATTTCTGCATAGCCCGAACTGAACCATCTTTTGGAAAGGAAGAACGCTGCATTTTGCCCAAAATACAGCCTTCACAAACATGTTTTCCAGGTGCCTCAAGTTTGGGCAAAGAGGACACCATTTCAGATTTCTGCAGGCGTAACAAACTAGCAAAATTCAGATGACCAAAGCGTGCATGCCAAAGCTTTGCATCTGACATAGCCTGAGAATCATGAACTGCACATGCCGAATCATTCACACATCTTTCATAGTCTATGAGCTTATACAGCCCATGACATAAAATGCCAGAAGCAATAATCACATCGCCATTTGAGAGATCATGGACTGTACACCTGTCATCAACGAATTTCACAACCAAGCCAATCTTGGCTAATGCAGAAACTGATAACAGGTTCTTTTTGATCCCTGGCACAAATAAAGCATCTCACAAAGTGAAAGAACTACCATCAGCAGTAGTCAGAATGATCTTACCAACTCCCATAACAGGATAAGAGGAGTTATTGGCGCATGTGACAGTATTCCCTGTAGTGGCAGGCTCGAGTGAAGAGAAGAAACTGCGCTGCGAGGTAATATGTTTGGTCGCCCCACTGTCAAAGTACCAAACATCTGAGTCTACTGCAGACATGCACTGATCATGAGAAGATGGGTCAAAACTGCAGACAGTAGTAAACGCCCATTCTTCTTCCTGCACAAGATTTGCAGACTCTGTTTTTGGTGTAGAGGCCTCTGCAACAACCATTCCAGCCTCTTTCTTCTTTGCCTCTTTAGCAGCCAGTTTTGGACAGTTCTTTATAATATGATCATTTCCTTTACAGTACTTGCAGAACAATTTCTGCTTTTCTGATTTCTTCTCATCTTTATCCTAGTTCTTCGATTGTGCAGCATTTGCAGATTTCTCCTTACTAGTAGAAGAGCTCCATTTTCCTTTGCCCTTTTGACTAGCCAGGAAAGCTTGATCTGCAACACGCATAATGGACCTGTTCTGCCTGGACTGATCTTCCTGCAACAGAACAGAGACTAATTCCTCAAATGACAAGGCATTCGGATTGTCTTTCATCATCAATCGAAGAGTAGAGGCAAAAATCTGATATGAATCAGGAAGGCCATTCAGAACGGTCTGCACAAGTGAGCTATCTGGTATAACCTCATCAGCAGAAATGAATTGTTCCTTTAGGTATTTGATCCTTGTAAGAAAACTGTCCATCGAATCACCTTCATTCATGTGCTCACTCTCCAACTGTGTTCGGAGGTAAGCAACACGAGCCTCATTCCTAGCCTGGTACAAAGTGGTAAGTGTATCCCAAGCATCCTTTGCTATTCTGCAAGAGCGAATGTGAGGAATAATGGCACGTTTGATAGACAAAGCTATCAATGCATGTGCCTGGGCATCTCTGCCATCCCAACGAATCTGCTCTATAGTAGGTGCAACAGAAACAGTAGCACGAACACGAATCTGCAGAATATCATCTTCGACACCATCTTCATCAGCTCCAACACCTGTATTTGCAGTACCTGCCATTACAGGTGTAACAGGACGTCTTTCAACACCCTGCACAATGTTCCACAATCCTTTTGCAACCAGTACATGTCGCATCATATAAGCCCATAATGGGTAGTTGGTACCATCCAACTTATCCTCAACAGCCAACATACGGAATAGATCACTGCTTTCAGCCATGGCCGGTGACTAAAATACCTTGATGTAGAGAATTGACTGTATCTCAAAAAGTTGAACAGAACTGCCCATACAAGTTCTGCTAGACCTGTAGCAGACTTCGAGACGCTTAAACTAGCGAACAAAAACTGGTATATACCTTTGGCACAAAAGGACGAAATAGCCTGCACAAGCACTGCGATAGTGCGTTCGAAGGCCGAAACACCCTGGTATGCTCACCAAATTTTGTGCGAATCTGAGACTGCAAACAGAGGAGTGTCCACGGCGCCCTAGAAGAAGCAACGACCTGCTCTAATACCAATTGTTGGAGTTAGACGTCTGCAGAAGCATGCAAACAGCATAAGGAAGAAGAAGAAGCTTGGAGCACAACACACAAGACTGTATGTATTACTAGATAATGTACAAAGATAAGTAGCCCATTAGGGAAATAGGCATATATACAAGCCAGGGGAAAAAAACCTCCTAAAGAGGGAAAAGAGTGCCCCGTCGGTCCTAGAGTGTTCACACACATCACCACCTAAATATATCAACATTGGCATACCTATGAAGTTTCAAGTCTCTTTGAACCAAAGGTGGAAGTGGTTCATGGAGAGATTTATGAAAAACCTGTTTACTTTGTATGGGTGCAACTCTTTCATCTCTCACCGGGTGTTTATGCTAAATCATTACATTTTGCCCTCAATTGTTTATTTCTTATCTTGCTAGGTTTCCAATAGAATTCATTTCAATCAGATTGTGGGTCTCCCCAAAAGGTTTCTTTGGGTGGGAGGAAGTCTTGTGCATAATAAAATTCCTAAGGTTGCCTCGAACATCTGCTGCTTGCCTAAAAGAGAATGGGGTCTGGGAATCTTCTGCCCTTTAAAAATGTCAACTAACTTATCTGCTAAATGGATTGCCAGAGTTGTGGACTCTCAAGACTATTGGGATCTTTTGATTCAAAGATACATGCAAACATTTTATCTCGAAGGATATAAGGGATGGAAATTAAAAAAAGTTGTTAAACCTAATTCCTACTTTCTGGACTCATTTGACTTTTTTTTCTCCAGGAGAGTATGTCGATTGGCTAGGTGTCTCTCTAGAATAATGGGAATTTCGGGATTAGGAAGCATAAGTGCTGTAAACTTCAATATAGGACCTGGAAGGACATCACAGTCAATGGGGAGATTGTTTCTGAAGATCATGTTCTGGATTCTAATCTTTCTCCCGGTTCCCTATAGGTCCTCCTTATGCACAAGAGAATGTTGGTTGACAGGGCTGCTATTTCTCAAGGAAGGAGGATTACCCATCTATGTGAGGTTGTTGAGGACGTGTTGCAGAAATGCAACAACAAAACAGGGGACAATGTCAAAGATCCTCCCCAAGCTCAACGTGCAGTGGAAAGTGAAATGGAAATCTAAGGAATGGTCTCACAGATTCATTTGTATATGGTCCTTCTCCCACAACATTAAAATGTCTATTTTGCTCTTGCTTATCCTTCACAATGCTATCTGGTGTGGTCTTAAGGACAAGAAGTTTAAAATTAATGCTAGTGTATGTAAATTTTGTTACATTGTGGAGGATGTAAATTGTGGAAATTTATCTAGCCTTTCTCCCTGAAATACAACTTTCAACTTCGCTACAAAGAGAACCTGCTTGGTTGTGACAATAGATTTGATTTTGCCTTGTGGAATATTTGGATGGCTCACATCCTATGGAGTATCTGGAGAAGTAGAAATGAAGCCGAGTTCAACCATAGGTTTACTAGCTCCTTTTTGTTCAAACTCAAAAAGGATTTCATAGGAATTGGTCAACAATGCCTGACTCTAATGAATACTGCCCTTGATGCAGACATTTCACTCTCTAATCATTTGAGGGGGACATCTCTCTCAAGTTGGAGACCTTCCTTGCTTTCAATGTATTCTCCATTTGGGTTAGACATGTATCATGTGTGTAGCTCTGTTTGAGCCCTTATGTCTTGCTGCTTGGGTTGTATCTCTCGTGTTTTAGGATTTCTGCTCTGTTGTAATCGTTGATCCATCTCTGAGCTGGGGGCCCTCTTGCCCTTTGTACATCTTTACGTGCCATAATTAATTTCTACTTCTTGTTGTCTCAAGAAAAAAACAACAAAATATGGGAACTTTTTTGGCCCGATGTCTACATTCCTATAGGACACATTTGGATTTTTTGGTATCCTTGGACATAGAAATTGTCCGTAGAACATATAATTAACTTCATATACAATATCAAGATGTAAGGTTCATGAAGAGCTTGACAAGACAACACATTGATTTGCGAAGCCACATGAAAAACGTAAAAAAAAAGCACGTTTAATACATTAAAAAAATGTAAGGAGAAAAAGATTTTATTAAAGATTGGGAATACTACAAAAATTTCTCTCATCAAGATTTTCTTAAAGTTGCATGGATTATTTCCTCTCATCATTTTATTGATTTGTATATTATATTTTCATTCTCTTTGCATGCATAACCTACAAGTAATAATATTCAAAAACGGAGATTATTTAAGCGTCTTTGACTTCCTACACTAGTAAAACTTGAGAGTAGAATCCTATGCAATAGCTATAGAGCTCTTGCTTGAAAGTTCCATTTGAGAAATTCGAAGTTCCACCCACTTCTGGTTAATGCTTTCCTCTACAAAGTCTCACGCGTTTTTGTTATTTGTTGGTGTTCGTCTTGCATTCAAGGGGATGTTCGATTTTGGATTTTGGATTTTTACCTTGGAACATTCTTGATGGCCTTTCCTCTTCATCTATGGACCTACTTGCATGATGGTTTCACGCTTTATCTTGCTAGGTTGGTCTTTTTCATTGTTCTTTGGCTAGTGTCTTACACGCTTGTCACTAAGTGGTTCATTGGGTTATGAGTTTGGTCCATGGTAGTTCTTGATTACGTTCTTCATCTAAGGATTACTCGATACCTGATTCCAAATTAGTCATGGTTTATCTACGTACCCAATTTTTAGGCCTTGAATTGAATGTTTGCCTACTATTATGATAGGATACAAATATAGAATATTACGCCTTTTTTGATGCATCATTCTCTTGTGGTGACTCTTAGATGATTGAATTCCTTGGGAATGTGTGACCTCACCTATTGGTATGTACAAGTGGCGTGGGCCATGGCTGGATTCTGCTTATTGCATTTCGTACCTCTTGTTTATTAAGTGCAGTGCATGTGACCAGAAGAGGTGATGGGATCGTTCGTGACTATGTGATTTGTGTGTGTACATACCTACACTTACATTTTGTCTTATTCACAGTTAGTAAATAAATATGATGAAAAATGCATAAAAGAATTTGCAAGAAAACATTAAAAAAGAAAGAAAAAAGAAAGTGAAAAACTAAAAATGACATTAAAACTTTGAAGCATGGTATAACCAAAAGAATTGGAATATATTTTATCACAATGATAATCAATAAAAAAATCAAATTACGACTCAATAAATTTTAATATATGATGGGAGCGAGCAAATAATTTCCAATAAAGACCCTCAAATATTATATGTGCACACCATTTGGCGTGATGTAACGACCATGATGATTAATTATCTCTTCTAGATATTTGGATTGCAGTAGACTACCAACAGATTTATCATGCAGCTTCTTCATTTTTTTGGCGCTAAAAATCTATAGTGATTCATTTGTGATGCAGATTCTTCATTGATTTTACACTAAAAACATCTAGTGATCCATATACTTTCATGATCAAATAGGTTCAAGCTCGCGTCTAAGAGATACATCTTGCATGCTTAGAAAACTACGTAATTTATCTAGCTCTAAGGTTGTTCGATCTGTTTCACGCGTTTGATTATATTTAACATCAAATTCAGTTAACCCTTGAGTTATATGTTCATCAACTTTGGTAGTTCGCACCCATCTCATAAATGTAGCCCTATTGTTCTTACTATAATCTTCATGTGAGAACTTCGTAAGAAGTTGGGTTTCAAAGTTTGCCCAGGTCATATTGGGTGTGACTACCCTAAGCTGAATTCTTTCTCTCGTAAACCCGTGGGAAATACATACAAATGTGTCCTTTTTATAATCCTTCGGTAGACCATATTATTCAGTACGCTATTCATAATACCTAAAGTATGTAATAGCATTAGTCCCATTGAATTCACCTCAATCCATTTTGATTAAATCAATTATTTTCCATATTCTTTCTTCTTCAAATTGATTATACATATTGTGTAAATCTAAAGTTATAAAAAGCAGTGAGACATACATATGCAATTCACGTAGTAATATATCTCTTTCTTCCTCTCGTTTGGTTGCAATAGTAAAAGACAAGTTGCAAATAGAAATTGGAGAAGCATACCTGTATAAACGCCTTGCAAAGATTTTTTGTGCTCGTGCTTTTGCAAATTTCTTTACATCTGAGTTAGTCAAATGAATTCTTAATACATCAGTTCTAGTGCATGAATGTGCAATTGTAGCTTCCGTTATTGTTGATGGACAAAGGTAGTGTGAAGCAGATGCTCCCACTTGTCAATCTCATGCAGGCGCTCAGATCATATTGACCAGCCCTCGACACCCAAGAGATTGCAAGGTTTGAGAGTAGGCTACCACTTCTAGGGATATCGACCCAACTGCTACAATTTCCGATATACGTGCATGCATATGTAGAACGTAATAAAAATGTATACATGTATACCTGAGATGCCATGCCGAGTCTTCACATCGGGTTCAAAAGTATCGAAAGTATTGGGTACTCGCTTGGTGGATCAAGCCAACCGCCAAATCCATCGGCACATGCCGGGTGCTTGGAGCAAGCTCTGGTGCAGTGGAAACTCACAATCAAGATATTTGATTATTACTTTAAGAGTGGAAACGTTATCGTAAAAATATGTTTGTTCATGAAAGATTCATTAGAATTGCCGCTCGAGAAATTTAATCGATTAATTAATGAACACTCATATCCAAAAATAACACAATGCTTTATGATCATCCTTTTATGCATTGGCCGAAACAACTTTGCATGGATCAATGCACGATTCCTCTTTGTTCTCTCTAATAGTTTAAATCAATTCATAATGAAAACACATTAATCAATATTTTTCAACAAACACAGGTGATCAAGGAAACCTCAACAGATGTTTAGTAACTCCATTCTCTACCATCAAGAACGTTAGGCGAAACAAATAGTCATATTTGTTCACTCATTTCTATCATAGGAAATCATGTCTTTCAATAAATCAACGAAGATATGAATCCATGATTGAAAACAAGCGTAAACCATTAACAACTTTGTGCGTTATCAAATTTATAAAACACCTTTCTTAAACCCGTTGACTATAACAGGTATTCATTCTAGGATGTTAATCATTTGGTGCATTAACGATTAGATCAGATAGTTAAACACGACAGAACATTTTTAACGTTTCAGCAAAGTATTTAACAATCGTAGATAAAATGGAAAGATCATTTATATGCGCTTATTCTTATACAACTAGAGTAATCATACTGTAAATAAATTCTCTTAAAAATGATCATGCAATACAGTCGCTCAACACAGTTCATGGACAGTTATCCTCATACCTTCAGGAAACTTAAGTGCGTTAATACCAACAGTATTTAGAGTTTTCATGTGTGAGAAATCCACTCATGTATAAACTTTATCTTTGAATATGTGTAATTTGGAAAATGACGTGAAAGCTACCTAATATAGAGGAGACTACAAAACTATCCCGTTCCTAGAACATCTCAAAGAAAACTATTCCCTGGAGCATAAAAAAAAAACCACTGTTTCTTTTCAACTTAAAACAACAAACTAACACGTTATTACATACGTAAACGTAATCAAGAAGCATTTCTATGATCCTTAACAATTTTGTAGCACATCGCTCAGACTAAAGTGAAAAAAACTTGCTAACATATGCCGCTCAGTGAGTTCTTTATTTTCAATTCACTATTGTAGTTTTGATTAGGCAACATCAACCGAATTTGTCTGTGCTTTGAAAGCGATCGGAAGCATAGATAATAAATCACAAATTCGGTCAATACAGAAAGGATGGCTCGATCAGAAGCGTTAATATACCAAAGATTTGGAGCGGAAAGCGTGAGCAATGGAACAGTCAATTGGTGTGATTCATTGGGCATTGTCAGTTAAAGCATAGAATGGATTACAGATCTTTGCTTGCTTATATATTTCTTAGTTCTGGAAGTTTTTCAAGAAAAAGAAGGCATATTCATATCACATAAGAATTACTACTCTGATCTTCTCTGTAAACATAACAGTGACCACTATCACTTAGTATCTACATCACTTCATCGAAACATTTAGCTCACACTCAAGGATTCATCCCCACTTGTGTAGGTGCATACTTATAGACAAATCGTCGGTTCATTTGGTTACCTAGCCAACCTTGGACTGGATAATTTCTATGTAGTCGGGATACTCACTTAGTTTACACATCACTCTTATGAAAGACAGTGGGATAAGCAACCTACATCTACTCTGGCATCCATCAAGGCCTAGTACCAAGCAAAAAACTTTGCATCATGTGAGGCCATCTCCCTTCGATGATTATAAGGTGACATTGGTATTTTGTATGTTACTCCGACATGCATCCACATGATCAATAGCTAGTCAGCCTTGTCCATTCCCAAGAGTCTAGTTTTCCATGCTCAGAAAAGAACACTAAGATCTAGTACCATTTCATCTATGAGAAGCTCATATCTCAAGGAGGCACTCCATTCCTATTTTATTTCCAAATTATATTGTATCTCTTTTTCATTTGTCTACCTTGCCATTTAGTTCTACCTCTCTATTAATTCTCATTAAAGGGGAATTATCCCAAATAGGATGTACTTTGGAGAGCCCCCTCCAACTCTATTGTGAGTTTTCTCATTTCATACTGTACTCAGTTTTGAGTCTCACACTCTTTCATTTTTTGTTTACACACTTCTTTTCATGTTACTTCTGTGCATGTACTGTCTACAAAGGATTGAGTCAATTTGTACACCTACAAAATATGAGGCATGTTTTATGCACATGTTTACTTGGGATGGTAGGAGTTTATTTGGGTTAATGACATGTGATTGGAATAATTTTTTGGAGCACATTCTACCTCTTATTGCCAATGGATATGGAACAAAAGGACTTCAAAACGTGATATATCATCTTGGATCTCTTAAAGGATAATTATCATTCTTTTAGTTTTAATAATTAGGAGTATTTAATATCCATTCTCTGTTTTGTTTCCTTTTAAGGATGTTGCACATCTCTTTGGTGGGCTTGTTGGCTTTGCCAGTCCACCACTCGTTAAACAATATTTGCAAGTTTTTCCTTTGAATTTCTTCCTTGTATCTCACGAGCGCTCTGATTTTTCGTAGACCCTTGTGTGATTGAACTTTTCCTTTGTTAAATTCCTCCTCAAGTCACCAGAGTCTATGATAAAGAGCTTCTCTATGTGCCCGCCAAATGGTCTAGAGCAACTTCTTGGTTCTTATCATGATCTGACGCGACTTGTCGATGGAACATCTCCATCCCTTTGTTGGGGATGAGCAGGAGGCGAACACCTCCTTCCACATTGCAATAATTTCTTGATGGATAGAGCGGAGAGAAAAGGAAGTGGAGTAGGCATGAAACCAAGGAGCCTTGAGGATTTTGATGAGAGGTTGGAAAGTGATAATGATCAGGTAGTGATGAGAGATGGCAAGGTTATTGTGTTGTGAGAGGGAAGGGTGGCCCCAATGATGAATAATATTATGAGCAATGTACCGTTTATCCAATCTTTCTTTCCTCAAGTCGTAGCCCACTGGATTTGACCACCAAAAGTCTTTTGAGTCTTTGAATTCGACGAGATCCAAGTGTAGTTTGGTTTTGTCCCAAATTTCTTTCTCACGACTGTCAAAGACCCGGCCCTTGTTGTTCCATCTGTCCGCAGGAACCTCCACCATGTTGAAGTCACCACATATTAGAACATTGTAGGGGAGCGAGTCCAATGAGGCCCAAGTGTCTAGTCTTTCCCACTCCCCATTTGGGGCGTACATAGAAGCTAATGTGAATCGAAAAGGGGGCACCAAAGGAAGTGGCAATCCATCAATGGCTCTGATCTTCAATGGAGTACTCAAGCTTATAAAGCCAGAAGTGGTTTAAACCAATTACCATCCCATCGGATGCCCCAGGATGTGATGTCGACATCTAGACATGGGTCGGGGAGACTTGTCTAAGATGCTTCTAGAGGTCTGCTCCATCAATTTTAGTCTCTTGAATACATATAAATTTAGGGTTCATGCTAATGTCACCAAGCCATTGACCAATGATGGTCTCTCTTGAGGGGTCAATCAACCCCCTAGCATTTAATGAGATGATGATCATTGTCGTAATTTCCCCTCTTTGTGGGGAGGAGTCTTATCCTTTCTCCTCTTGGATTCATCCTTCTTTTTTCGCTGGGAGGGGGTCTTGACTTAGTAACTTTGTTTCCTAGGGTAGTTCAATAGGATGTTTTCTCTTGCAGATGATTAAGGCGTGGTGCAATGGGGAGGCCTCGTGGGCCAAGCTAATCTTTAGAAATAAGAATGCATTGACTTTTGTGGGGTTCCCGAATTGAAAGAATCTTGACATTCTGGCCCTTATGTTTTACTCGGTCTTGGCTATCCCAAAAGGCTCAAATCTTGTGTGCTCCCTATGGAAGAGTTGGAATAATGTCAAAAGATTTATAAGAATCAGTGAAGATTGGAAGAAGGTGTCTAATATTAGAAAAAATGACTCTATTTGGTTTCTGATCCATGGCATTGGGATCGTGAAATCTTGGAACATTCGAAACACCAAGAGGCCATGGAAAAAAGGCTTCAAAAAATGGAAACATCTCTGGAAAGAAGACACCAACTAATGGACCAACTTTGAGGATACTGACCCTAGCCTCAACATTACCTATGAAGTGGAATACTTTGCACGTCTTTCCTGGGACCATTCCAAAAATTATCTTCTCATGGGGCAAGATCCACTGAGCCCGCTTGGTCTCAGATGGCACAATGGGAATTGCCTAACACAAATCTCAAGCATCAAAGAAACCATTGATTATCAAGTCAACCTCAACAAGAAGTGGTGCCTATCATGGACGTGGTTGTAGTCAAACATGAAGTTCATGGCTATCTAGCACCCTCTCATATAATCAAAAAGTTTATCCTCTTATGGCAGGCTCTTCATCATGGAATCTAGACTAACCTAAAGGCTAGCAAAATTTGTGGGTTGCCTCATTGGTGCAAGCATTGCTAACATTCTATTGAAGATGTTGCTCACATCTTATTTACTTGTTCCAACTACAAGAGGCTCTAACAGATTATCAAAAAGAAAATTAAACTTCAGAAACATATCAGTTTGAAACAAGCTTTCCTATGGGAAGCGATCGGCTGCTCTACCACTCTCTCGTATGCCATCAGAGGGGAGGTCCTATGGAAGATGTGGTTGGAAAGATGTGCTTATAACTTTGGTGACTCTCCCAAAGAGTGGTCGATTGAGAAATTATTATTCCTTCTCGACAAAAGAATCCCTAACTGTAAGAGATCTCCCCCCCCCCCCCCCCCCCCCCTTCAGGCATCATCAAGTACTCCTTCTCATCAACAACAAGCTTCAACCCAAGTGGACCCCCCATGAAGGTGATGAGAGGGTGATTAAACCCCTATGTAATGCCATCTAAACTCTAAAGTCTACTAGAAATCTTCCCCTGCTCTATGGGATTCTGAGGGCCCCGTGGACACTAGTCCCCTTCACTTGTACTTTTCTTTTAATTAATACAAGTTCGAGAGAGTAGGCTAAGGGCGACCTTCCCTTTATTTAAGAAAAAAGATTATTTAATATCTTTCTATCATGAGATAATGTCTTTACAAATTAATTTGAGATTGATAATAAATTGATTAGATCAAAAGAGATTGACAAAGAATGAATCCCACAAAAGAAATATGAATGTAGACAACTACTATGTTGGATGGAGAAAGATATTATAAGAACATTCTTTGATATTCAAGTTCATTTATTGATCCATCTTGTGGATGAAATAGAGATTTTAGAAGATGTAAGCACTTGATGGTGTTTTGGGTTGAATGATTTATGGGCATATTAAAAGGTTATGTGCCAAAAAGATAAAAACTAGAAGAATACAATGGTAGAGGGTTGGATGCTTGAGGACAGAATGTACTATGTAAATGAATATATACCTTGAAAGATTTAATCATGAAGCTCCACATGCATGGACTAATGAGCCTTGTTCAAAATTCAGAGATGAGGCATTGTCACATAAGGGAGTTCCATTTCAATTTAGTAAGCATGAAAAAAGTGATCTTTCTACGTTTATTTCCTATAATATGAAATGAATACAAACATTTATTAGTAAGTAGGAACACAAACATAAAAATATCCAGAGCAAAAGATGGAAACCAAAAAAAAAAACTCGATAATAATGAGAAATCATCTATATTCTATTATAGCAATTGGCTATATACCTTTATGCCACGAGCCAATGCAAATAATAAGCCAATTCTAGATGAGCTCAGGAAGTTATTGGTAGGTTGTGTAGGTAATTTTGCTCTATTAATATTCTATTCTCACACATATATTCATATTTTTTTCTCTTCTAATAATTTATTTATTATTTCAAGAAGGAATGTACCCAAATATATGGGCTTATTAACAAGATATCGTAATCAAAGTTATTGATTCTTTGCATAAACTAGAGGATTCTAGCATTGTCACTTCGTTCAAGACTTTTTCATATCCTAGTGCAAAAGATGCAATCTTAAAAGAAAAAAAAATTGGTTAGGTAGGGATCATTGTTGGTATCTATGAAATATCATCTCATCTCTTCCAATAAGTAAATAAAAAATATGTTTTTTGTTTTATAGTCCATTATCATTTTAAGAAGATAATAATGATTTTTTCTATGTATTTTTATAGGTTATTTTAAAGGTTGATTGGTTTCAAGAAAAGTATAAAGGTAATAATTTGACAAAGAGAAGGGAATTATCTGGGTTTCCATCAATTGACTGTTTGAAAACAATGTGATCACCAAAAAAACCATATATTCTTCCTAGGCATATTGAAGAAGAGTTCAACCTAGAGGTCAATCATTGATTGATACCTTAATGTTAGAGATATTGAAGTAAGTTATGCTAATGATTCATCATCAAATATGGATTTATCGGATAGAGAAATAGTAACAAGTTACTTAATGAGAATAATATTACTTTACATGCTTCTACAAATGATGAAGAGGTACTACCAAAAATCAATATTCATCCATAAATAGATGACTTCATTTATGAGAACACATTTTTAACAATAGAAGAAATGATAAAAAAATAAAGATAATGAAAATGAGACTTTAATGATGCTTTACAAAAATGATGATAGTAATGAAGATACTTACTAGATTATATAGTAGATTCCCCTCTATTCAATTGGAATATGAAATGAATCCAACCATAGAGGTATAATATCTTTGTTTTTGTTAGAACATGAGAATCAAGGTTATGCCTAAAGGTTTGTATATATATTTATTTTGGAGGACAAAAATATCTCGCAAAGAGCAACCGATTTTATAAAGTAAAGTGTATGATCTAAAGGTCACATCATTCTGACATATCTGAAATCAAACACTATTTCATCATTTGTGTGAATGACCAAATACTCCAAACTAGACTTACGTTTTTTCTAATGAGCTATACAGTTTTCTAGCTCAAGTTAATGATTTTTAACTTGATTTAAGGATTCTTAACTTGAATTAATGATTGCTACAAGAGTTTAGAGAGACAAAGTTTGTGGGGTGAGTACAAATGCAAATAGTGCACAAAAAATAAATGGCACAAATTATCATCCATTTACATAGGATTTGCATTCTCGATATGGAAGGTATTCCATGCATTTATGGTGTGACACAAATGCATATTAGTTTATCGATTGCAAATGTAAATGGTGTTTTGAATAATTTGGATGGGCAACGGATAGTAGATTCCAATCTAATCAATATTGAAAATCAAGTCTCAATCATGAAAAAGGGCTCAACCACGAGTTCTCCAAGTGAAACAAACAAAAAGGAGGACCCTAAGTTGTGGAATAAATTTAGAAGATCCACCAAACTCAATAAAATTCAAATCTCATCAAATAAGCCACTAAAAAGTGCACCTACACTTATTGGTGGGTAGTTACCTAGATTGTAGGAAAAGTAAAACTCTATATAAGCACCATCCTGCCTTTGTTTCTTGCATTGTATGCATTCCAAAAGTTTCCCACTTAGTTTAGTGAAGTCATAAAGTCTAGAAAGCAGCCCCCTTGCTTGCTAACCTCATTTTCTCATGATTTCTCTCCTCTCTATCTAGAGGTGTAGTTAGACGTTTCCAAATCTAATTGTATCACATTGTAGAGCATTTTTTGCTCCCTCATTGCACTCATTTTCATTGATTTCAAGGTTCATTTGGTCTCTCATATAGTGCCCTAAAGTTGGCCAAGGTTTATAGGTAATTGAGTGAGTGAGTTGTGAGAAATTGCCAACTTTGTGAAGGTGTATCTTTGCACATAGGTAGAGAGTGTTGCAAATAGGTAGCCTACTTTGCAGACTCCTAGTTGGAATATTCATTTTGGATGATTTAAAGCTTCATGTGTAGCTCTTATATTCTACTATAAGGCTATGAAATATCAATGTATGTTTCAGTAGTGGTGCAAAGAAAAATGTAGAATAGTGAGCATATATCACTCCTTGTGGACCTAGTGGAGGGCATCCATCTTCCATTGTTGCATTGGGGTGTTAGAATATTCAGCCATAAGTGGTATAAGAGCCATTTTGGAGGCTTGAAAGCATCGCTGGGCATCATATTAAAGACTTGAAGGGATTGATACAACTTGTGGAAGCACAAGGAGGACTTATCAAAGCAAGAAGCCTCATGTACATGATCTGCCACTTCAATGACAGGTCAATGCACTTAATGCATGGATAGAAAGGGATAGCAGAGTCATATTCGTTCTATCCCAACACATAAGCAATAGCATCATAGGGCATATATATCACAAAGAACTTGGTTTCAGTAGGTCAAATGATTGAGTGAGGTTATGAGGTGAGTTTCAATGATCAAAGATGTTTCGTTGAAAACCCCATGCAGGACTACAAGCTCATATCAAAAGGAAAGAAGTAAGGAAGACTCTTCACCATGGAGGTAAAGCCATCAACCCCTCGCACTATCTACTTGTCAATTGGAAATAAAAAGATTTAAAAAATCAACTTAGAGCATAAAATAATTGGACACAAAGACTTAAAAAGGATGAAGGACATGCAAAGGAAGGTATTGGTGAGTTTTCTACCCAATCTCACACTTAGAATATGCAACATTTGTGCCATGCTTCTCAATAAAGAAAGACATTATATGGTCTCAAGTAGGCCCTTAGAACATGGAATCCAAGCCTTTTAGACACTTCATCAGTTGTGGATACAAACAAAGCAAAGAAGATTGATCATCATTCTACAAACGAGAAAGTGAAGCATCTATCTAATGATCTTTGTATGTAAATGACTTGATTATTATAGTTGATAATAGAGAAAGCATCAAAGACATCAAATAAAGTCTTGCAACAGGTTCAAGATCTCAAAGCTAAAAGAAATAAGACATTTTTTAGGTAATGAAGTCATAGATAATGATAATGGTATTTGGCTCATGTAGATAAAGTACATTATGAACTCAGAGGGTGCAAAAATTTGAGCAACCTGATGGAAATAAACATGAGATTGACTTCAATGAAAGGTGTTTAATTTTAGGATGCACTATTATACCTATCAATAGTCGGCTTCTTGAGGTATGCCACTATCACAAAGTGTGGCCTAGAATATACAGTTGGTGTGCTATCTCAAATCATGCATGCACCAAGGGTTCCTCACTTAATTTTATCTAAAACAATAAAATATCTCAAAGATACTTTAAATGAAGTTATTTTCTATTATTTTCAATGTGATTTGTATGTGAAACAATATAAAAATTTTAATTGGGTTAAATCCAAAAAAGAGAGGAGGAGCACAAGTGCCATACCATTCAAGAAGGGAGCACATATAAGCAATGAAGTGTTGAATCTCATATACAGAGTTGTATGGGTACCTACAAGGAATCCATCCATTCGAGGTAATATATATTTTTTCACACTTATAGATGATCATTCAAGGTTGTTTTGGATGTATTACATGAATTCAAAGTCAAAAGTGTTTTACCACTTCAAGAGGTTCAATAACCTATTGGAGAAGGAAACAAGCAAGTATATAAAGACTCTCAGATTAGATGGAGGGGCAGATTATTGTGGTATGTTCACATGCCTCAAGAATTGAGACACAAGTTTGACTCGAAGGTACAAAGATGCATATTTCTTGGATATTCTTAAGAGAAAAAAGGGATTTAGATCCTACACTTCTTGCACCAAAGAGCTTAAGGTTTCTAGGGATGTAATATTTGATGAGTTTCTACCTTGGTATGGTAGCAAAAATGTGTTAGAGGTTGTGATGCATATGAAGCCGAGAAGAAGTTCAAAGAGCAACAAGAAGGCATGGAGATGAGTGGTCCAAACACTTCAAGCACACCATTAGAGGAGAGTACTACATCAGCTTGGCATGGGAGGACAAGGAATGAAGCTCATTCAAGTGAAAGAAGTAGCAAAGGAAAGGAAAAGGCAAATGATGAAGACCATCGATGGGTAGACATAGAATCTACAAGTGACGAAGATATGGAAAATAAAGAAACTCAAAGATTTAAAGCATATAAACCAAGGAGGACGAGATTCCTACCACCTAATTGTGATGTAAGCGCATCCAATAGGGTAAAATACCCTGATCAAAGGTTAACTTATCATTCATTCATTGCAATACACTATGCCTACATGAGTCAAGTTATAGCTTGTGAAGAACCTAACTTTTTTGAAGAAGCAAATAAGCATAGTGAATGGATTGAAGCCATGGGGGAGGAATTCAAGGCACTTGAAGAAAATGATACTTGGTCATTGGTGCCAACAACAAAGGACATGAAAGTCATTGGAAAAAAATGGGTGTACAAGGTAAAGAGGCATGAAGATGGGAGCATCTCTAGGTACAAATCAAGGACGGTTGCCAGAGGTTTTACTCAAACCTTTTGGCATAGAATTTGAGGAAACATTCAGTCCAATAGCTCAGATGTCCACCATCAAAAATTTGATTTCAATTTCATCCTCAAGAGGTTAGAAGATGTACCAGGTGGATGTGAAGAATGCTTTCCTAAATGGAGAGCTTCAAGAGGTAGTCTTCATGGAGCAGCCCCAAATCTTTGAAGATGAGAGGTTTCCACATCATATATGTAGGCTCAAGAAGGCTCTTTATGGACTCAAGCAAGCCCCAAGATCTTGGAACCAAAGAATTGTGGACTATTTGGTAATATGTGGATACAATCAAAGTCATGTAGACCGATCACTCTTTGTGACAAAGGAAGGTAGCAAAATTGTTTTTATTTGTATATATGTTGATGATTTGATCATTAAAGGGGATGATGAAGCCAACATCAAGGAAATAAAAAGGAAGCTTGGATGTGATTTTAAAATCTTAGATTTTGGGATTTTACGGTACTTCCTTGTGATTGAAGTACTATATAAAGAGAAATGTATATACTTGATGCAAAGGAAATACATTCTAGATCTTTTGAAGAAGTTTGGCTTGTTTGATTGCAAGCCCATTTCAAATCCATTAGAAGTGAATGTTAAACTAAGTTTTCATGAAGGTGAAGAAGTGACAGATGTCACCATGTATAGGTCAATAATTGGATCTCTCTTGTATGCTACTATGACAAGACTAGATATTGCACATGTAGTTGGAGTTTTATCTCAATTTTTGCAAGCACCAATAGTACCTCCTCTTGTTGAAGCCAAATGAGTACTTATGTACCTTAAAGGATTAGTGAATGAATATCTATGTTATCCATTTGATGATGGATAATGTACAACCTTATTGTGATGCTGATTCAACAGGTTTCAAAGATGGCAAAAGGAGCACTAGTGGATATGTTATCATGTTACGGAAGAAGACCATCTCATGGATGTCAAAGAAACAGCCAATAGTGGCTCGCTCATTGATGGAAGCTAAGTATAGAGGCTTAGGAAAATTCTTATGTGAGCTTATGTGGCTCAAGAAGTTGTTTGTTGATCTTGATTTGCACGTTAAGCAAGTACCTATTTTTTGTGACAACATAAGTAGCATATGCTCCACTCAACATCCGGTGTTCCATGCAAAACCGAAGCATATAGAAGTGCATTACCACTTTATTAGAGAGAAGATCATGTCAAAGGATGTGAATGTGGAGCATGTCAATACAAAGGACCAATATGCAACAATGCTTAGCAAAGCATTGGATGGAGTAGCGCTACAATACTTGAATGCATGCACTGGAATGAAGGACATAAGCATTGAGACTTGAGGGGGACTGTTGAAAATCAAGTCTCAATCATGAAAATGGCTTAAACACGAGTTTTGCAAGTGGAACAATAAAAAAGGAGGACCCAAAGTCGTGGAATAAAGTTAGAAGCTCTACCAAACTCAATCAAATTCAAATCTCATCAAATCAGCCACCAAAAAGTGCACCTACAATAATTGATGGGTAGCTACCTACATTGTAGGAAAAGTGAAACTCTATATAAGCATCATTCATATTTCTTCCTTGCGTTGTATGGAATCCAAGATTTTCCCACTTAGTTTAGTGAACTCATAAACTCCATCAAGCAGCCCTTTTGCTTGCTTAGCTATCTAGAAGTGTAGCTAGGTTTTTCCAAATCTGATTGTACTAGATTGTAGAGATTGGTTTCTCTCTCATTATACTCATTTTCATTTTTTTCAAGCTTCATTTGTTCTCTAATATAGAGCCTTCAAATTTTCTAAATATCCAAGTTAGTTAACTGATTGAGTTGTGAGAAATGTGTATCTCTATACATAGGTAGAGAGTGTTGCAAACAGGTAGCGTGATTTGCTAAGGGTTGTTCTCCCACTTGGAGTATCCGTTTTGGATTATTTAAAGCTTTCTAGGTAGCTTGTATAGTCTTTGTACTGGTGTAGAGAAAAGTGTAGAAAAGTGAGCATATATGAGTACTTGTGAACCTAGTGGAGGGCAGCCATCTTCCATTGTTCCATTGGGGTGTTAAACTCTTCCCCCGTCAATCAATTGGATAACAAGGTGAATCCCACGAGAAAGATGAAAAAATTCTCTTCTAATTTATAGCATGATGCTCACGGATATGCCTAGTTTTTTTCTATATAGATCTATTTTTTTGGAATACAATATATGCCATGCGTGTATGCATGTGTATGTGTATGTGGGATATATGTCTATGTATATGGATGTGTGTGTATTATCTGCATGTGTATGTATTGTTGGTGCAAAACAAGCCTTAACACTTGGCTTTGTCTTGTACCTTGAAGAGCATTGGATATCAACCTTGAATGTTTCACAAGAGCTTGGAGTAATTCATGAAGACTTCATTTGAAGGAAGACCATAGGAACACATGCCTATGTTTAGTTACATTTTACTTTATGTAAAAAGTCAATATGACTTCTTGTAATCTCACCTACATTCAAAAGTCGTGGAAATTAGAAGTTATGAATGGAGAGAATATCTCCATGTGATTAGTTGAGAGATTTGAGGGAGCCTATATTTGAATTTGAAATTCAAACTCACTTTAAACTCCTATAAAAGTCAATGTAAAAGTCGCGGGGAAGTTACACCCTTCCCGAGGCTAATCCAAGAAAATTAGTGAGTGTGTGAGAGCTACTATTGAGCCTACACCTCTGAGTACCATTGGGCATCACTTTACATGCCAATGGGAATGTACATTTGATAGTTTCAATACATATACTCATAGTTCTTAACTCTGTGTTTTCTGAGTCATTCACCTCAAAGTTTGTCAACTTCAACAGGGCATATCTCAAGATCTACTGAACAAAATTTGATGATCCAGGGCTCATTGGAACCATCTCAACGCATTCTACAACACTACAAAATTTCAAGTCATTCTATTCAGCCAATTGGGAGAAATCGCTGTCGAAGTGATCACTGGTATATTTCTGTGTTGTTCCTGAAAAGTCGGGGGTGTCCCTGATTTTGCTAAAGATCATGCTCAGTGTATAGTTTGTTATTTGGAGTGATTTAACTTGCTAATGGTAGCTTGTTAAGTTAATTTAATACTCCCAGAAGGAATTAAACCAATTGCAAGTGTGCTGGTCACACTGAGCTTAGAACTGAACAGGTATCATTACAGGAATAGAAAGTTTTTGGAGTTGTGAAGGTTCAAAATCATCTGTTTTGATTTGGTCATTACTCAATAATTTTGTAAAGCACATATATAGTTTCTTGGTGTCATTTGGAAGCTCAAGGAGTCTCCTAACCATATCTGAAGAGAAAAGAGGGCAGGTGTGAGGCAGGTCTAGCAACACCAACTTGATCTTCTGATTGTACCCAGCCATCACTTCCAACAGTGGTATCAGAGCAAATAAGGTAATCATGGGTGATGGTTTCCCTTCCTTCATTGACAAATTGGATAGGAATAACTACGAGGCATGGTCATTAAGAATGAAGACTTATCTACAAGGGAGAAGCTTGTATGGATACATATCAGGAGATGAGGAGTTGCCCTCATTCAAAACCAGAGGCCTACCTACAAAGGATGAGCATGAGAAACTAAATCAATGGTGTGCTAAAGATGCTTTGGCAAGGTCATATCTTCTAAACTCTATCTCTGATTTCCTTCTACCTCATGTTAGGAACTGTAAGACTTCCCAAGAGACTTGGGAAACCTTGTCAACATACTTCTCATCAAGCACAAGGGCCAGAAAGAATCAGCTATGGATTGAGTTTACAACTCTCAGGAAGCAATCAAAACAATGTGTTTCAGATTTTGTCACCAAAGTCAAAGACATTGCAGATCAACTTGCAAGTGTTGGAGAAGAAATTGAAGAAGAGCAAATAGTCAGACAAGTGATCAATGGACTCAAAGCAGATGACAAGTGGGAGAGCTTTACCACTGCAATGGACTTGTACATGGACATCCAAGCACCTGATCTAACAACTCTGATTGGACAACTATTCACACATGAAGCAAAGATCACAAAGAATGGAGAACAATCAAAAGGTAACAATCCCTCTGCCCTATATACAGATAAGAAGTCTAAAGACAAGGGTAAAAGTAAAAAAGTTGATGAAGAAGGATCCACCTCCCAAGCAAACTATGCAGGGAGAGGTAGATCATCTAGAGGTAGGGGCAGAGGAGGTAAGTCAGGTAGGGGGAGACCCTATAATCAATCTCCATGCAATATTTGTGGCTTGTCTAACCATACTACAGATGAATGCTACAAAAACTACAAGAACCAAAGAGGAAGAGGTCACCAAAGAGGAGGATACAACAATAACTACAACAATAGCTACAATCACAATGGCAATTATCAAGGAGGATACAGGAACAGAAAGGATTACAACAATTATGCAGAGGATCAAGATGATTCCTTGTTGATTATGAACATGACATCTAAATCAGGTATCAATGATAATCATTTGTTCTATATTGATTTAGGTTGCTCTAACCATGTAGCTGGGAATGTTGCCTTACTCTCTGATTTGGAAGAACCTAAAGGCAAGCACCAAGTGCAGACAGGTGATGACACTAAACATTCAGTGGTTAAAGTAGGTAATGTCAAAACAAGTGATGGTAATCAGAATTTGCTAAGCAGAGTATTGTATGTTCCAACAATCACCAAGAATCTGATGAGTGTAGGTCAGATTGTTGAAAAAGGTCTGCAGGTCAGGTTCACTCAACATGGTGCATATGTGGAGGATCCAAGACATGGATTCAGAAGGATAGCCAAGGGAGAGAAATCAGGTAGACTATTTACTTTTGAACTTGAGGATACTAAGAATATTGCCTTGTACAACTATAAGGACCAAACCTATCAGAATTGGAGATGTGGCACAAGAGATTAGGTCACATTGGAGAGAGGACCATAAAACAAATGAGCAGGGATCAATGTGTGCTTGGGATACCTAATGTATCCAAGCAACACATGATATACAAGTGTGGGGCTTGTCAATTTGGTAAGTCACACAGATTGCCATATACCAAAAAAGGTTTTATGCATGAAGACTACTTGGAATTGGTGCATACAGATGTTTGGGGACCAAGCAAGGAGCCATCCATATCTGGATCAAGGTACTATGTATCTTTTATAGATGATTATAGCAGATGGACTGTCTTGTACTTCATGAAACATAAAGATGAAGTATTTAATTGTTTCAAAAGGTATCTTGCATTAGTTGAGAATCAAACAGGTAGACATTTGAAGAGGCTAAGGTCAGATGGTGGTGGAGAATGCTTCTCCAATGACTTTGAAGAGTTCTTGCAAGAAAGAGGCATCAAGAGGGAGATTACCACAAGGTACTCACCTGAACAAAATGGGGTAGCTGAAAGGAGGAATAGACTCATTGTGGAGACAGCTAGGTCTATGCTTAATGAGAAAAAATTACCAAATTATCTTTGGGCAGAGAGTGTATCTACTGCCACATACTTAATCAACAGGTTGCCATCAAAGACACTTGATGGAATGACACCCTATGAGGCTTGGCATGGTAAGAGACCATCTCTGGATCATTGCAAGATCTTTGGGTGTGTTGCATATGTGCATATTCCCTCACAGGTAAGGGGAAAGCTAGACCCTAAGGCTGAAAAGTGTATCTTTATTGGTTATGATTTGAATCAGAAAGGATACAGGTTCTATAACCCCTCAAACAAAGGCTTCAAGGTAAGCAGAGATGTCATCTTTGATGAAAATGATTCATGGTATGATAATGAGTGCAGGAAAGTTAGCCTACCTTATGATATGGAAGAAGACTTTCCAAAACTTGTCAGGCAAGAACCAACTCACAAGGAGGACACAAGCTCAGATGATGAAGACACCATCAACATTGAAGAATTCAAAGCTTGGAAATCCAAAGGGAAGATGAAGATGAAGCAACTTGAAGACAATCCAAAATCCTCAACTCAAGCTATGAGGAGATCTTCAAGGGAAAAGAAGAAACCTATTAGGTATGGGTATGATACTTCACTTGTAACCAAGCACTCTGTATATCTTGCAAAGGATATCTTGAATGAAGAACCAGGTACATTTGAGGAAGCCATTACTAAACCAGAATGGAAGGAAGCAATGGATGAAGAAATGGAGGCTCTCAAGGAGAGTGATACTTGGGACTTGGTACCCAAGAAGGACTCCATGAAGGTGATAGGATCCAGATGGATCTACAAACTCAAAAGGAACTCAGATGGTACAATAAGCAGGTACAAAGCTAGGTTGGTAGCCAAGGGTTTTGCACAAACCCAAGGCATTGATTATGAGGAGACTTTTTCTCCTGTGGCAAAGATGCCAACCATCAGAATTATGGTGAGTGTAGCTGCATCCAAGAATTGGAACATGTACCAATTGGATGTAAAGAATGCATTCTTGAATGGATGGATATCTGAAGAGGTATACATGTCACAACCACCTGGCTATGAGGATCCCAATAAGGTAAATCATGTGTGCAAATTGAAAAAGGCTTTGTATGGATTAAAGCAGGCACCTAGAGCATGGAACTATAGGTTGACAACCTATCTCTTGGATCAAGGATTTGTGATGAGTAAAGCAGATACTTCATTGTTTATAAAGAAGAACAATTCAGAGGTAATATACTTGTGTGTCTATGTTGATGACATCATTATTACAGGAAATGATGTTCAAGGAATTAGACACATCAAAGGTCAAATGATGAAGGAATTCAAGATCAATGATCTTGGATTATTGAAGTACTTCCTAGGGCTTGAATTGGTCTACACAAATTCAGGTATATTCATTACTCAGAAGAAGTACATTCAGGACATGGTCAAGAAGTTTAATTTGCAGGAAGCTAAAGTCTCAAACATTCCTATGGAGGTCAACCACAAACTCAGTGCACATGAAGGAGAAGAACTCAAGGATATTACAGGGTACCAAAGTTTGGTAGGTAGTCTTAATTATGCTACCTTAACTAGGATTGATATCTCATATGGTGTTAGTGTACTTAGCCAATTTATGCATAAGCCAAGAGTACCACATTTGGAGGCAGCCAAGAAGATAGTAAAGTACCTAAAGGGAACACAAAATCATGGTTTGTATTATCCATATTCATCAGACATTGACATCAAGGTCTACTCAGATGCAGATTGGGCAGGTGCAAGGATGACAGGAGGAGTACATCTGGTTACATATGCTTTGCAGGTGATAAACCAATTTCTTGGTCATCCAAGAAACAACCCACAGTAGCCCTATCATCTACTGAGGCAGAGTACAGAGGGCTAGCCAATGCTACTCAAGAAGCAATATGGTTGAAGCTACTATACTCAGAATTGGGCCTATATACTAGGCCACCTATCATATTTGGTGATAACACAAGTTCACTTCACCTAGCAGCTAATCCTGTGTATCATGCTAGGACAAAACACATAGAGGTTCATTACCACTATGTGAGGGAGAAATTACTTAGCAAGGAAATCCAATTATCATATGTGTCCACTAATATTCAATGTGCAGATTTGCTTACAAAATCTTTGGATGGGAGCAAGCTATGCAGGTTTAAATCCATGATAGGGTTGCAGGATATCATTGAAGACTAAAGATGAAGACTCAAGCAAGTGTTTGGCTTGAGGGGGAGCTGTTGGTGCAAAACAAGCCTTAACACTTGGCTTTGTCTTGTACCTTGAAGAGCATTGGATATCAACCTTGAAGGTTTCACAAGAGCTTGGAGTAATTCATGAAGACTTCATTTGAAGGAAGACCATAGGAACACATGCCTATGTTTAGTTACATTTTACTTTATGTAAAAAGTCAATATGACTTCTTGTAATCTCACCTACATTCAAAAGTCGTGGAAATTAGAAGTTATGAATGGAGAGAATATCTCCATGTGATTAGTTGAGAGATTTGAGGGAGCCTATATTTGAATTTGAAATTCAAACTCACTTTAAACTCCTATAAAAGTCAATGTAAAAGTCGCGGGGAAGTTACACCCTTCCCGAGGCTAATCCAAGAAAATTAGTGAGTGTGTGAGAGCTACTATTGAGCCTACACGTCTGAGTACCATTGGGCATCACTTTACATGCCAATGGGAATGTACATTTGATAGTTTCAATACATATACTCATAGTTCTTAACTCTGTGTTTTCTGAGTCATTCACCTCAAAGTCTGTCAACTTCAACAGGGCATATCTCACGATCTACTGAACCAAATTTGATGATCCAGGGCTCATTGGAACCAGCTCAACGCATTCTACAACACTAAAAAATTTCAAGTCATTCTATTCAGCCAATTGGGAGAAATCGCTGTCGAAGTGATCACTGGTATATTTCCGTGTTGTTCCTGAAAAGTCGGGGGTGTCCCTGATTTTGCTAAAGATCATGCTCAGTGTATAGTTTGTTATTTGGAGTGATTTAACTTGCTAATGGTAGCTTGTTAAGTTAATTTAATACTCCCAGAAGGAATTAAACCAATTGCAAGTGTGCTGGTCACACTGAGCTTAGAACTGAACAGGTATCATTACAGGAATAGAAAGTTTTTGGAGTTGTGAAGGTTCAAAATCATCTGTTTTGATTTGGTCATTACTCAATAATTTTGTAAAGCACATATATAGTTTCTTGGTGTCATTTGGAAGCTCAAGGAGTCTCCTAACCATATCTGAAGAGAAAAGAGGGCAGGTGTGAAGCAGGTCTAGCAACACCAACTTGATCTTCTGATTGTACCCAGCCATCACTTCCAACATGTATGCATATATGTGTACATATGTGTATGAATGTATATATGTATGCATATGTTAGTATGTATACATGTGTGTTTGATGCATATGTATGTGTGTCAGTTGTGTGATATATTCATGCATATTTTGTAAGCAAGTGGTTATGTGTGTGATGTGTATGTAGCTACATGTGTGATTGATAAATATGTGTGTATGTGCATGTATTTACAAATGTGTTTGCATGTATGTTTGTGTCATGTGTATGTATTTGCATGTGTGTTTGGGGTATATGGATCTGTATGTTTATGATATGTATGTATGTTAATGTGTATTATGTTCCTTGTTAATTTGAGTAACTATACATAAAGGCATAAGGGTGGGAGGAGATTCATATCTCTAGAAAGTGGGGATCCTAATATTCTGGCTCCTTACACTTTTCCTAAATACTTGTATATATGTCTATGTATATATATATATATATATATATATATATATATATATATATATATATATATATATATATATATATATATATATATATATATATATATATATATATATATATATATGTGTGTGTGTGTGTGTGTGTGTGTGTGTGTGTGTGTATTTCCACACAGACACATACACACACACATATATATGTATATATATATATCTATATATACATATATATATATATATATATATATATATATATATATATATATATATATATATATATATATATATATATATATATATATATATATATATATATATATATATATGCACATATATTTATGTGTGTGTGTATATACACAAACATAGACACGCACACATACACACACACACACTGTAGAGTTCATGGTGTAACTTTCGAGTGTCGATATTGTTTCACATGCTTCCTCCATACTTAACCAAGGATGAGTGGATCTTTATCATAAAGAAACTTAAACTTGCTAGAAACAATTAAGTTGATCGACTAAAAAATAAGGATAAAGATTATAGAGATTAATTTCATTGCGCTAGCATTTCCTAAGAGACACATTATCTCATTACAAATTGGAGAGATAAGATTAGAATCACTCGAGTAATAAATAGAAGGGCATAAAATAACCAAGGGTATTAATCTACAAAACAAGAATAGATTGCAGAGTGCGGTGGACTTCACTCAGAATCCCTTGTCACTAACGTATATAGAAATTCCTTTGAATGTAGCGACAAAGAAAATTTGAATTGAATATAGCGACAAAGAAAATTTGAATTGAATGTAGCGACAAAGAAAATTTCATAGCCTGAATCTCAAAAGAACTTGCTCGGAACCCTCCTAGCTCCTAATTTTCCATGGACCTTCATCAAGGATCTTGCAGTCATGCCCAAGAGGCACAAAATGACACCTATATGGCTAGAGATTCTCTTTGCAAGAATTCTTGGACCAAAAATGAACAAACTCAAACTTTACTAGGAAAAAAGGATAGGATGGATGTTGCCAACTACACATGCCTTGGCACATTAGCAATCATCACGTCTCTCAATCTTCCTTAGCGTCATCCACCTCTTCAATCCTAGAACACCATGCAATTCCCCAATAATGCACTCATACGCAGTGCTCAAAACAGCTCAAGGTATCTCTGTTTTGGCTTCCTTCACCAACTCTTCAAACTGATTGAACTTTGCTTAGAATGCATGTCTCCTTTTCTCCCCTCTACACAGGTAGATCTGTGAGCTACATCCAATGCTCTTTGAGCATCCTTTACATCATGATTCAATAAGTCTTGGACCTTTTCCTCACAACATGCACTACTTCCTACTGCTATGTTCCAATTCCACACTTCTTAGCTTCTCCTCCAATGCAATGTTGTCTTCCTAAATATTTATCTTATGCTACAAACTATAGCACTTAATCTACTCATGAGCTCTTTAGTACTTCCTAATGCTTTTGTGATTGAGCTCTCCCTCATATGAAAGTACTACGTGCATTGCTAGATTAAATCTCGTGCACAGAAGTATACTTGCCTACTCTTTCGTTATACATGTATTTCTATCTCTCTCTCTCTCTCTCTCTCTCTCTCTTTGTATATCTTCTTACTCGATGAGGAGTGATTCATATTGATCAATATCCTTCGATATTTCCTACAAAGATTCTTATATAACATGAAGATTTCCTTGCTAGTTGCTACATTTCAAGGTTCTAGTTTCCTAGACCTCCGTGCGGAGCTATAATTTCAGTGCCTTGCCCCTCTAGGTAATGACCTTTTGCATGGGAAAAGATGTGAGACTATCTAGCTCATCTTGCCAAATTGGCCTTGCTGGAGGAGAAGGATAGTTAAGAGTGTGGAGGGACATTGTTATTATGATTAATGTTACTAAGTTCCATGGATGTGAATTGGGACCACTAACACTTTCAAAAAAGGGAATGGATGATTGAGGAGGATTGAATTGAATCTTATCCTTGGAAATAGGATTTCCAAAAAGTTGAGTTTACAAAAATTTGGATGGTACCATGAGACTCCATACTACCTTGACACTGAGATGGCTGAGGGGTGTCAAATATGCATTACAGTAGACCAAAGTACACTAATTTTGAAGCCTTATTGAGATCCTTCATTTGAATTTTAGAAGCCTTTGCTGTATGAAAATATATGAATTGTAGAGTGCCCACCACCAAAGGTTGCTCTACCTTGGAGTAGAAAAAACAAAGTTCAAGGATCAAACAAAAAGGTGAAAGGGGATTCCTACTTTCACTCAAGGATCCTAGGAAGGGAGATTGGTAGGTATTTTATCCAAATTCATACATAAGTGTCTTACATACTCAAGAATTTTAGAAGCAAATAAAAATGTGTTATATACAAGGTGGTGCGGTTATGAAAATAAATGTGATAGAATTAGAACAAAGAAACATTCCCAAGTGTTAAAAGTTAACCCCTAAGTGTAGGTATGGGGGTTTCTCCTTGACTTATTAAATTGAGCTTTTTATATCCCCATCCAAGTGTACTTTTGATGTTCTTGAACGCAATGACTAACTTCCATAGGCCAAGAGGTTTTCTTCTTAAACAATTCAGTGTCCAAACTTGCTTAGTAAGTTCTTTGTAATATTTTTGTCACTTAGGTGGCTCACATCAGGCTTTTGTTTATTTATTTAGTTATCTTAGCTTTCCACAATCTCCCTTCCTTTGGCACAAGTACTTACAAACTCGCAAACGTTCAAAAACATCTTATGTCATGGGTTACTTTTCCTTATCCTTTCATACATTTCCACCATCCATTACGCCCTACCAACAAGGCTTCATGCATATTTCTCGTGAAATTTACTTGAAGATTTATCTTTCATAATACTTTTTATTAATTTTTCACATTTCCTTTAGCATGTCTCAAAATAAATAGGTTCCTTAGATAGAAATTTCAAGCCTTTTTCATGAGGTTCTTAAATTCATCCATGGAAGAGACTGCAAATAGTCTTAGAGTGTAACAAAATAAGTTAAGAGGACCACCACGTACTAGATAAATGAATCTCCTTCCAACCTTATGCCTGTATATATAGCTGCTCAAATCAATCAAGACCACAAAGGTCACTAAAGTGCATAAGTACATGTGCAATCTCCACCACACATTTACTACCTTCCATTAGATTCCACAAATGTTTGGTGCGATCTCCACCACTCGTTTAGTACCTTCCAATAGATTCCACTAGATACTTGCATGGTAACAAAACATGAGTGTTTCGACCCACTAATGTTCTATTGACGATAACTTTACTCAAAGTATAGATGCTTCCTCATAGAGTTATTTAATCTTTATTAAATCTCTTTATGAGTTCCTATCTTGAAATGCAATTCTTGTTCATAAATTTGATTAAAGATATTGACTATGCCGAGTTACACTAGGAACTTAGTAGTTTGACTTAGTCTATCTAATCTTAGTTGGAAGGATCAATTCAGACTTGAACGTCCTTAAAATAGTATCACATATTCTTGAATCAAAATCACTTAAGCTTGAAGTGTTCCATACTCCAAATGAGAATGTGATTTTTCCTATTAATTACTTCACGATCTTTTTACTTACTTGATCTTGAAGCGTCTTGTAAAACACTTATGTTGACTTCTCTTGTAAGTTCATACTTTTATCCTCTTTGAATTTGAACTTCTCATTTGAAGTTTCTCTTTCCTTAAGGATCCAATCTTACTTCAATATTTATTCTCGTAGTAAAAGATACTTATCATACCATAGTCGGATGTTCCATACCATCTTTCCTACATCAATCTTAGTATAAAACCAGATGTCCCATACCATGCTATGTTATATTCAAATTGATGTCTAAGTATTACTTATCCTAAATTCCAACCATATGGTTTTAGAGTACCTTCTCAGTCAAATTATTAATCAAACTTTAAGGCATTGCATATAACATGATTTTTTAGGCTTTGATTTCTTCACAACCTCCTTTCATGATCTTGTTCTTTGAATTGAACTTTGTCTTAGAAACTTGAAAACCTTTTGATGGCATATACATACTTCTTATCTAGGTTCACTCAAATTATTAATAAAATATTAAGGCATTGCCTCTAACATGATTTTTTAGACTTTGATTTCTTCACAAGATCCTTTCATGATCTTGTCCTCTGACTTGAACTTTGGCTTAGAAACTTGAAAACCTTTTGATGGCATATACATACTCCTTATCTAGGCTTTTAAAAAGAAAAACATTTTTTAATGCATGTCCTTGAATCTCTCAAATTCAAGTTTTGTTGATAATGCTCAACAAATTTGTAGCGACAAGATTTTTTCACTTATTGTCTTTGTATTCCTTTCTTATTGAAGCTTTATGTAGCTATAGTGGGGACATTATGGGAATTCTCTACTGCTTAAGTCTAAACATCCACTGATGTTTTTTGACTTTAGCTTTAAGAAATCCCTTTAAGAATAGGCAAACATTATGTTTTATCTACGATAAAATTGTTTACCATCATCGTTGTGGACTAATTACTTGGAACATCTAAGTCTTATCGCACTTTCCTTTTGGATATGTAGAACTTCGGCATGCTTTAGTTATCTGTGTGGTTTATAACCACCTTTAGGTTTAGGGATCCCATAGTTGCTAAACTCTAGCCTTCCTTAAAGCTATTTTCTAGACAACATTCTAAGTAAACATCTATATCCTCAAAATGTTTACTTGACCTATTTCTTATCTAGTCATCTATATCTTGAAGATGTTTACTTTCCCTTTTCTAACCATCGAATCGGCTTAATGATTCTATCCTTTTTTCCAAAATAATATATTTGAAACAAAATCAAAGCTTCCATCATGTGATAGCTTCTATCTTTAGAATATCTTTCAAAGTCACAAAATCATGTACTTGGTCTAACATATTTATGACCTCTTCTTGTCCTTGAAATAGTTCATGGATCAAATCAGATCCAATACTTGGAACTTCTTGTATACCCAAAAGAGAAGTTCACCCGTAATATAATATAAAAATTGTATGACTCATGAAATAGACTACTAGAATATTTAATAAAAGTTATTATCGTAAGGAACTCTCTCATTTCCTAAAGATCACTTGTCTAGGTTTCATCTTGAACTTATAAATGTCTTGAATTGAAGATCAAAGTAACTTTGCAACTCAATTAAGAGGAAGAGATGGTTGAAAGTTTCCATGTTTGTCTTGGCACTCTCCATCCTTACTATAGATGCACACATAGAGCCTAACATCCACCTACTGGACTTTCAAAGTTCAAATTTTGTTAAAGTTCTTCCATATTTCTTTTGTTTCCATCAATTCATGGGATGTAATCAAGTGAGAGAATTCAATATGGTAACTAGCATAGATATATGTGCTATTTAATATAGTAAATTTGTTATTATCACAATCATCGTGCTAATTAGAATGCTTAATGTGATACTTAGCATGTTATTGTACTAATTAACATGGTAAGTAGAGTAATTAGCATTGTGAATGTGGTAATTCACATTGTTAATGTACCATTGGAGCAATTCGGAATGAAGTTTGTTTTGGTTCATATATTATATATTACTTTGACATTTACACGAATTCTTTTCATTTATGTTTAGATCTCATACACCTAAAAATGTGGTTTAATCTACTGTGTTTGTTTTTGAGACATAGAATTAGCCATCCTAGTGGCACATCAACATTTGTTTTATTCCAATGTGTTTGTTTTATAGGCTTGGAACTCCTCATAATACCCATATCTAAACATCCAAGGCTTTTTAGATCGAGGGCTACAAGAGTTTTCTCTGATCGGAAGCTTCTTCATCACATAAGGCAAGAGGCACAAAGAAGTCATTAAAGGAGTACATGCCTAGACCATGGACTAGCCAAATTGAAGAGGACACATGAAAGCATCACCTATGTCACCCACGTGCAAAAGTGATTGAATAAAAATGGAAGCTGAGTCCATCAATGCATCTGGTTTGTATGTGAAAAACTAATGCAAAAGACAAAAACATGCGCATTCTTTATATGAATAGGCTTCTCTAAAAATTAATTGAACATTACCATGGGGATTTTCTCCACCATATGGATAGAATTTGAAATTTCTTAATATTGATAGTTATATGTGTGTCCTATGTCACAAGAGTAGCCATGGTTTCCTAGATTGAAGTCGCATTTTTCAATATTTTTTTTTGGAGCATCGCCATGCAAATGAAAGTAGGAGAATATATGGACATTGTGTATCGAAAGTAGATGGAACTCTTTCAATAATCTTCTCTCAACCTCATTACACAGAGTAAGACAACATGTTGAGGAATAGACCAATTTTCCATAAAAAATACCGAATCTAGGAAAAGAACCAACTATTTAATAAGCACAAGTATTTGACTCTTGAGGATAATGAATATAAGTTATACATCAACTTTGAAGGAAACTAGATACCCCTAGCTAAATTCGATGACCAAAGTCAAGAGTAAGAGAAGTTATTTTTGACCCAACATTTAGAGATTGTCTTTTCTCATGTTGCATTTAGAGAATTGCAAAAGGTACATTGCAACCTATATTATTATTATGGACAAGGATGATGAATCCATCAAAAAAGAGATCTCATGATAAATAGTTGAATCTTACAACCATCTGTGAGATTAGGGATGAGATGTACAACTTGATTTCTCAATATGAGAGAGTTAGGAAAGAGATAAAAAAACATGTTAACAAACTTTGTGTTCTTGAATGCACAAGATAAGCTAGCTTTTCAAGCCAAACTTCATACTAAATAGATTCCTAAAAATGAAGGAAGCACTATTAAGAAGGTGAGGACGAAAGGAGAGAAAGAGAATGTATCATCAAACAAATATTTTCACAATTGAAAGATGATATGGCTACCAATAATTTTCGAGCATGTTCTCCTTCATATGTTCCCTTTTTCATGCTCTCATTGACTAGTTTTTAATTCTTGGCCTTTATTTTTTGGCACCTAACATATTTATTAAAGAAGCTTATTGTAAAGCCATCAATGTTAGCATGTGATATGATAGGAGGTTTAAAGAGTTAGTAATAAGGTTAGAAAAAGAACCATACTGCTCTAAGAAATGAGCATGGAGAGTGGGTGAAATCTAGTTCCTCTAGAGGTCATGAACAATGCTTGGAGGATCATGTATGTAGAATACTCTAGAATGAATAATATGGTTCATCATCCATTTTGAGGAGGCATAATTGAAGAAATAGAAAAGAGACAAGAGCTTGAAAAATCTCATTACTAATGTGAATTGGAAAGAGAAAATGAGAGAGAGGAGGAAGTGCCTAGATTTTAAACGACCAATGCTTTCTCCAACTCATTTCATATGGGAAGCTATGAACCAAAGAAGGAATCCATCATAAAGAATGGATAGACTTGGAAAGTAACATGAATATGAATAGAAAGCGACACAAAAAATGATAAGTCTAAGCATGCCATTGAAACGAGAAGATTCGAAAAAATACCTCTTTTTGACAGCAAAAGTGGTCCTTGCTAGGAGAAATACAATTTCAAGCACGATAGTCAAATATCATAAAACATGATATTGTGAACATTATCATAAATGTGTGTGGGCATTTTTATACATCTATTTCCATTGTTTTTTTAATATAAAGGAAGTTCGGCAATAGCCTACGCTCCCGGACTTGAATTAAATTAAGAAACAAAGGTACAATAGAAGGGGACTAGTGCCCACGGGACCCCCCAAATCCCACAAAGCAGGGGAAGCTTGATTGAATCCTAGGTTGCATTACAAAGAAGGTTAATCACCCTCTCATCGCCCTCATGCGGGGCCCACTTGGGTTTAAGCTTGTTATTGATCAACTGGAGAACTTGATGGTGTCTGAAGGGGGGGGGACTTCTTCCATTGTTGTAAAGAAGATCCATTGGTAACTTGATGGAATGCACAAGATGTGAGAATATATAGAAAGGGGCACGTTTATCATCTAAAAGATACATAGAGTCATAACAAGCATGATCTATCTTGTAAAAAGTGAACCAAGTTGCACAAGGAAAAAGTGCGACTCCCATAGATGGGCTAAATTCTTGAAATGATTTTTATGTTTGAAACAACATTTGATCCCACAATCATCACATTAATATATAGCACATTTGCATTGACACACAAATCCATGAAGCCTGATCTAGCCTCATTCAAGTTACATGTTAGAATGTACAACAATATCCATCATTCATTTGTGGAACAAATAAGGTTCTCAATACCCCAAACTATCTTAGTTCAATCATGTATTTAAGATACCCCAAAAATTTTAAAAATGTCAACCTCGGGGAATCTTTTTTTGCATTGGATATGACCTCATTGAAATATTTAACAAACTACAAATCTAATACGCTAAGAAGAAAATATAGTTTATAAGCATACTAAGAGTATAGAAAATGACTATTTAATTGCCATACAAAATTTCCTCTCTAGTATTTTCTCTAGGCTAATATGCATATTCTATAAGCAAATGGAATCCATGTACACTTAGATTATGCAATTGGCACATTGCATGCACTTAGTAGCATATAGAATTTGTTAATTATCATATACAATGTGGGGATAAGCATGGCAACTATGCTAATTATGACCTTGACTATGGTTGTTAGCAAATAAAACTAATAGAAGTTCTAAGAATGTTATTCTGTATATTTATATGCTAATTTGTGCATGGACTATGCTTGTTAGCATATGGAATGTGCTAGTTACCAAATTCACTAAGCTATATAGCATATAGACTATGCTAATTAGCATACTATATGTGCTAATTGTCATATGGAAATGCTAATTAGCATATGGAATGATCTAATTAGAATAAAGAATGTTCGAATTAGTATATTAATTGTGTTGTATAACTTAAAGACTATACTAAGTACCATAATGAATGTGTTGATTAGCATATGAAATATGCGAATTACCACACATTCTATGCAAATAAGCATATATGAATGTGTTGCATAACATGTAGATTATGAAAATAGGCACATCGAATGTGTTGATTTCATATTGAATCTGCTAATTATCATATACTTGCATGCATACTTTGTTATATAGGATATAGACTATGCCGATTGCCAATTGAATGTGCTAATCCTCATATGGATTGCTCAAATTAGCACAAAGGTATGCAATATATAACATTAAAAGTATGCTAATTAGCATACTCGATGTGATAAATCGCATATGGATTGAGATAATTATCATACACATAGCTATATAGAGCACATAGAGTGTGATAATTAGAATATTAAATATGCTAATTAGCACACAAACATTACTAATTAGAATATCAGCTATGATTTGTAGAATACAAAGTATGTGTATGGTATATTCAACGTGTAATTTAGCATACGGACTATACATTTTAGAACACTAAATATACTATATAGTATATAAGTTATGCTATTTAGCATACTGAATATGCATACTAGAAAATGAACTATGCTAATAACATTGCAGATTGTGTTATGTAGTGTCAAAGATATCCTAGTTAGCATATTGAATGTCATAATTATCATATAAGACACGATTGATATATTTGTTGAGGAGCCCATGAGTACGCAAGTGTCACAATAACTATTAAGTTTCCCTAATCCACAGACCCGCAGGGCCCAAGAAGAAGGCGCTGCAAATATAATGCACATAGGTCTTATACATGTAACCATGTGAATTTGGACATATGCATAAGGTTGGACATATGGAAAAGGTTACAGGGCCTAGTAGGATATAAAATGCATAGCGGTCTTATATAAGCAATCATTTCATTAAATATTTAGAAACGCAAATACCTCTACAAGCCTCTAGTTCCAGAACTCTAAGAGCGCGATGCTGGTGTGTATATAAGATAAACAGAATTTATGTATTCTCGTTTATATCGAATTTCCCACTGCAAATGTGAGTTGGGGATCGAAACTCTACAATTCACTAAGTTAGTCCAATCAGGACTAACAGAGTGTCACAGTAATCATCGAATGTCTTAACGGTGGATCTCTCAAGTAACTCTTTATTTATGGCAGTCAGCACGAGATACAAGGAACATAAACGAAGCTGTCGTCGGCTTTGCCGAGGACCCCTTCCTTGTGCAATCGTCTAGTCAGAACGTAACAAAAAGCAACTGTACTGTTCATGTAAATTAGCGGATGCCAAAGGGACTGAAACTTCAGCCTCCACGTCAGCCAAGACCATTGCAAGCACGAGTTGACGTTCATACTGTGGTGTAATTTGTGGTTCCTCTGTAGACATCCTCCGGGGCACACTAATGTATTGAAGTAAACTCTTTTGCCCTCGATCTCAGTCATCTAGTCTGCTTTCAAGCATTCACCAGTCTTCATAGTCCAATTTTTAAATGCCATGGAGCTCCTCTTTTCTAATCCATGTATGGCCGGCAACTCTCAATAATTGCGATTTGCTCAAAAACTCCTATTCATGTGATTGCGCTCGTTCAAGTCAGTTAAATATTCATGTGATTGAGCGCCGATGGGTTCACGACTTCCCTGATTCGCATGCACGCATATAAATCTTGACCTAAGACCGCCTACAGATGTCAGAATCTGAAATATGTACTGAAAATTAGTGGCTGACTCGGACCTCTCTTTCGAAGAGAATATGACAAAATTTGGTAGAGAGAAACCTTCCGATACTTTGAAGTGTTTACCGAGACGATAGAGCAACAATGTAGGCTATTCAGGATCTGATTGCACCTACAGTCTCTTGAATTAACATAGAGAATTCTGTTCATAATTAGAAATGCAGGTCCTCTGTACTTCTGATTTCGCTAACCGCAGTTATCGTAATTACATGTGCCAAACAAAAATACGTATGCAAAGGTCTGCATTGTCTGGACACGCGAAAATGTCAGCTTAACATTGCCACAGTTTAGCTCTTGGATTTGCAACTTGCAACGAATCTATGTTCCTGGCGACTGATAAGCATGTCCTTTAGGTATTTGAAATCAGATCAATATGCGTCGATACTATAATAATAACTGCCCACGCTGACAAACAAGAAGATGTCCGCAAAGCTTTCCCGACATGCGAAAATGTAGGCTTTCCATTTGTTCGACATGGCAAGTTTTTCATGGATTTGCGACGTGTGATGAGTCTAGGCGCTTCGGAGCTTAAATGCATGTTCTTTCGCTGCTTGAAGTCAGATCAACGTGCATCGATACTATAACTAAGTAGCCCCTTGACTTTTGGGCATAAGGTATTATTAGACCTTAAAGTGACGGTCGCTTTCAAGGCAAGCGACACACCTTTTCTTCGTCAGCAATAGTACTATCGAATTCTTTTATTGCTTTAATTACAGAATATTTTGCAATAATAAGATACATGCCAAGCCAATCGACGATTATCGACATGCTGGCGATACATTTCGTGTTGATGTACTTTGAGTGTATATCTTCTCGAATAAGGACATGTTTATTAAAACCGCCGACACAGCTAAAGAGCAAAAGATTTCACATTTCGAGTATCCATCAGCAACTGCCACTGATAGTAACAGAAAAGAAGGCGGGCTTCGATTTCTGGACATGGCGGCCATATAGCATACGAGGTTTGCAAGAGCGTGTATTCTCTGGTGAGATGATAGTAGAAAATGAACACGTAATGTGGATAAGGGTTCTTAATGGGGAACTAAGATATGGATAACCTTTCTGAGTCTCTCCTTAACAAGTCTCTTTTGGCATGATTCGAGTGATTCAGCAACAAATATATCAGCATGGCCTCCAGGCACCTAGTTTTATTTGGAAACTACTAATATTGGGTTTTCCTTTTTTTTTTAATATAAAGGAAGTTCGGCAATAGCCTACTCTCCCGGACTTGAATTAAATAAAGAAGCAAAGGTACAAAAGAAGGGGACTAGTGCCCTCGGGACCCCCCAAATCCCACAAAGCAGGGGAAGCTTGAATGAGTTCTAGGTTGCATTACATAGAAGGTTGATCACCCTCTCATCGCCCTCATGCGGGGCCCACTTGGGTTTGAGCTTGTTGTTGATCAAAGTGAGCACTTGATGGTGCCTGAAGGGGGGGGATTTCTTGCTGTTAACAATCCTTTTGCCAAGGAGGAATAGTGTTTTCTCAATCGACCACTCCCTGGGGGTATCTCCGAAATTGAGAGCGCACCTCTCCCGCCAGATTTTCCACAGGGCTTCCCCTCTGATGGCGTTCCAGAGAGACGCGGAGCAGCCGATCGCTTCTCCCAAAAGGACTTGTTTCCAACTAGGCTGTTTTTTAAGTTTGATTTTCATTCCAACCGTCTGCCAGATTTTGTAGGAGTTGGGGCAAGTAAGGAAGATGTGTGGGACATCTTCAATAGCACGGTGGCAGCGTTTGCACCAAGGAGGGATCCCACAGAACTTGCTAGCCTTGTGGTTGGTCCAGATTCCTCGATGAAGGATTTGCCACAAGAGGACCGATTTCTTAATCTCTATTAAGGGGTGCCAGATACCCATGAATTTCATGTCCCATCGGAGCCGCGTCCAGGACAGGCACCACTTCTTGTTGAGGCTGATCTGGAGGTCAGTCGTTTCTTTGATGTTCGGGATTTTGAGTAAGCTATTTCCATTGTGCCATTTGAGGCCAAGCGAGTTCGGTGTATCGTGTCCCATGAGGAGGCGAGTCTTGTGGCGATCCCAAGCGAGGCATCTGCTTTGCAAAGTGTACCATTCTTCGTAGGAGATGTTTATGTGAGGGTCGATATCCTCGAAGTTGATCCAGTTGTTGGTGTCATGTTTCCAGAGGTGTTTCCATTTTTTGAATCCTTTGTTCCATAACTTCTTGGCATTTTGAATGTTCCACGACTCCACACTCCGGATGCCATGTATCGGGAACCAGATAGAGTCGTTTTGTCTGATTCCGGCCGCCCACTTCCAGTCCTCACTGATTCTTATGAAGCTTTTGACTTTATTCCATCCCTTCCAAAGAGAGCACACGAGATTGGAGCCTTTCGGGAAGACAGGTATCGGGGAGAAAAGCAGGGTCATGATGTCAAGCTTCTTCCAGTTCGGGAACCCCGAGAGGGCCAACTCATTCTGGTTTCTGAAGATCAGCTTGGCCCACGAAGCCTCCCTATTGCACCAGGCCTTAATCATCCATTTGGCCGCCAGTTTGTTAGCCATACACCCAATGTCCAGGATACCAAGCCCCCCGCTCTCTCTAGTGCTGGTGCAGATGGCCCATTTAATTTTAGGGACCCCCCTTCTGTTATGGTCACCCGTCCAAAGAAAGTTTCTGCAGATGCTATCCAGCTTGGACAGGCCTTGTTCATTCGGTCTCCAGCATCCCTCCCCCTTCTCTCTCTCTCTCTCTCTCTCTCTCTCTCTCTCTCTCTCTCTCTCTCTCTCTCTCTCTCTCTCTCTCTCTCTCTCTCTCTCTCTCTCTCTCTCTCTCTCTCTCTCTCTCTCTCTCTCTCTCTCTCTCTCTCTCTCTCTCTCTCTCTCTCTCTCTCTCTCTCTCTCTCTCTCTCTCCCCCTCCGCCTCTATCTTCCTCCCCCGTGGCCCACCATGTTTTGCCCCTACCTACCCCCCTCTCATTCTTTCAGAGTGGCCAAAGGATAAGCACCAAAATCCAAGGATAATCAATGATTTGAAATTGATTACTAGTGGAAGAATTTTGGAGAATGATTTGAAATTGATTAGTAGTGGAAGAATTTTGCAGAATCTCGAGTCCCTATGGGTGAAAATCCTTGCTTAATATTCATGATGCATGTGGTTGTCCGTCTACCTTCCCCTGAGAATGGTTCAGAGAAGCCACCATCAAAGAAGTTCAAGGAGAGTAGATGTTTATGCACCATTATGTAGGAATCGGGAACTTATTAGCGGTTGAGCTACATAGGGGGTTCCTAGTGTAATAGATGTTTATGCAACATAAGTTGCAACATTTGAAGTTGTCACGTCTATGCACGTGAATACATGCTTAGAAAGTGGAAGGGAAGCAAACAAAATGCAAAGAAGAAAAGGTGAGGCATGAAGGATTTCATCCAATCTAACAACCGGATTAGTCCCTAGGTTATCCATTATCTTCTGTGATCAGCATGTTTACTACTGCATGCTTCTATAATGTTGCTATTTGAGGCAAGGGCTTCATGCATTTTTGCAAGAGAGGTTGTTAAAGAAAATGGTCAATCAAATCACAATCTCAAAAATATCAAAGCTTTTGTATTGTAGAAAACAAGTTCTATAGGAGCTTTTGAGTTCATATATAGAAACCTAATGCAAGCTTTTTGTAGATCCAATGGATGAAGTTGAGAGAATGATGGGCAAAACATGTCCGTCACTAAATGTGAGAGTAAGAATTCATGCAAGGAAAACCACTACCAAGCCCTAGCAATGTTAGAAGCTAATTTGAGAACCAAATTAAGGTAAGCTCCTAGAGCCAAAGTTAGCCTACTTCTCCAACTTTGGGCAACCACTTAGGCATGTATTCATTGAACATTAGGATTTAGCAAGGCACCTTCTATCCTCTTGGAGTCTATGAAAGCACATGTCTGGTTCTCATTGAGAACGTCTTTTTTCCTTGAGCATGGTGGGCATATTCTAGTAGTGTCATTATCCAAAACCATTTCCCTAACCACTCCCTACACTTCGTTGCTACATGTACACTGTTGGAGGTTAGTTTGTGGTGATTATACAAAGCATGGGTGTTGGAACTGAAGGACTCACTAGGCAAGGAAGCTTAAGAAGGGAGTCAGAGAGAAGAGAAGGCACAAGCAGACAAGGGAGTCAACGATGATCTGGCAAGTAGGCCAATAATTTTCTTCATGAAGAAGCGAGTACGAGCATTCACGCAGATCTAGCACTAAGGCAACCTTTGATTTTTCAAAACCCTTACACCAATTAAAAGTGATTCTCATCACTAACAACCCCTGTAAATACCATGTTCACCTTTTTGTGGCTCCATTTTGTGCAAGCCGAGGAGTCCTCGAGCTTGAGGAGCCTTAGAAGTAGTTGCTTACCAAATTTCGTATTTTTTAGATCTCATTTGAGCCCTCAAATAAGCCTTGGAACCTAATTTTTAACTAGGCCGGACACTAGGTCTGGATAGGGCCAAAGCTAGTCAAAAACTATAAAAGGAGCTAGAGAGCTCATTTTTGGGGTTAGATTGTAATTGAATTGAACTTGTAAGAGCTTTTTTAAAGTAATCTAAGAACTCCATTGCTTCTCACTCTTTGTCTTGCCGTGTGTGCGCGTGTGTGTGTATGTGTGTGCATGTTTGTGTGCTTCTCACTCACGCACTTGTGCCTCCACTTGCTCGAGGTCTTCATACCATCCTCATGTCTTCCCGGATTGACATTAAAGGAGGTGCTACTCATCACTGAGCTACAATGGGTCTCCGAGTGTAGTTGGCTATAGGCATTATAGATTGATTGGGTGACATAGAGTGATTGAGTGGCTTGGATACAGTCTCTTGGTGTGAATTGTGTGATACTTCTCTTGGAAAACATTGTTCATCCTTGCAGTACTCTTCGTGTCATTAGTACCTCTTGTATTGATTTTGTCTAGTTTATAGAGTTGTATGCTAGCCCACTATATTATTGATTTGGAGCATTTTAAAACTCTCTAATCATTTCGTGAGCTAAAAAGTTGGGTTTTCTCTCTAATGTGCACCTATCATTGTTTCTTCCTCTGTGACCAATCATTCTCTCTACTATCAATTATTATACTTGCAAAAAGAAATGTTATAGGTGTATCCCTAAGGAAGAACGTCCCTTGAGTAGAAGATGTACTTGAAGTGTGTGTGTGTGTGACTTACTCTATATTTTGGTTGCTAAAGTTGGACACACAAGTACCTCCTCTATAGTTTGGCATGCCCCATGGGACATGAATTCTCTATGTAAGGAACATACTAGAGTAAATACTTGGTCTTGATTTTTCCTTATTGATTTTCGTATCTTGTGAGTAGGTACAAGTCGTACACTCGAGTAGAGAGAGAGCCTCTTCATGTACAAAGGAGCCTCAAGAAGTCATCTTTAACTTTGGCTAGTCAACCTAGCTCCTCTCTACCCTTTGATTTGTCTTTTGATTTGGCTGTGACCCCACTCTCAAAGGAAAACCCTAGAAGGAGGTTGGATTTCTCTTTAGATACTTTAGAACAAGCATAAGATCCAATGTAGGACCTCTCCAACTCTTAGTGCAAATATCAAGCCTACGCATTTGCCTAGAGCTTATGTACAATTGAAGTTCCATGAGAACCATTACTAGGAAGCTTTTATCTTTTACCATTTATAAAAGTCAATTCGACTTGGAAGAATATTTGTAACCGCCACTAAACACGCGGAGTTTGTTAGTTGGAAAAGTCACAACTCTACTTGAGAGAATATCTCCTAGATTAGAGGATCACCTTAAGTGAGATCAAATGAGGAATTCAAACTCAAATTTAAATGACTCATCTATAAAAAGATGGCTGAAAGACTCATGGGATATGAAGACTCCAATTCTGACTCTTTCTTCATCACTTTGAAAGAGAGTGAGGCTCACATCATAGCCTACACTACTCATTATCATTAGGCATTGATTATCATGCCAATGATCTTGTACAACATTATCTTCTAATACAATAGATCACTACTTTTCATTTATGGTCTCTCTGTCATAGTTACTCAGAACACTCATTTTGTACTGCTCATATCTCACTCATTTCTTTACCATTTCAAAGTTCTATAACTTCTTGGAATCAAGTCCAAGTCTGCTACATGCTCACAAAGTTGGAAGGTAATCCATTCAGCCAATTTGTAGAAAAGTGTGTCGAAGCACTCACTGGTCAAACTCTATAGAGGTCCTAAAAAATCAGGGGTAATGATTTGATTGCTAAATTGATTGCTCTGTGTATAGTACATCATTATAAGTTATTCCAATGGGAACATTAGCTCATTAAGCTAAACTAATATCTCCAAAAGAAATGTTTCTAATTCCTACTATACTAGAAGCACTGAGCATAACAAGCAGCAGGTCTGTGAACAAAAATAGAAGGTTTTCATTAATCCTTCTACTTGGAAGTAGTCTGTTTTGGTTCAATCATTTCTCACATCATTTCCAAAGTATATAAGCACTTGTATAGTGTCATTCAAAAGCTAACAGGGCCTACAACTCAATTCTGAATCAAGAAGGGGTTGGTACAAAGCAGGAATAGGCAGTACCTACTCATTTCTTGAAGTGTCCATCCATCTTTCCCAACTGTGGTATCAGAGCAAAGCTAAGGTAAAATGGGGGATGGTTTTCCTTCTTGCATTGATAAATTGGACAGGAACAACTATCAAGCATGGTCCTTGAGGATGAAGACATACGTGCAAGGAAGGAGCCTCTATGGATACATATTAGGAGTTGAGAAGATGCCCATATTCAGAAGCAAAGGACAACCTACAAGAGAGGAGCATGAAAGAATCAACACATGGTGTGCCAAGGATGAATTAGCAAGGTCTTAATTACTTAACTCAATTTCTGATTCTCTTCTTCCACACATTAGGAACTATAAGACATCTCAAGCGACTTGGGAAACATTGTCTTCATATTTCTCTTCCAACACAAGGGCTAGGAAGAACCAATTGTGGATTGATTTTACCACTCAAAGAAAGCAACCCAAGCAAGGCATCTCAAAGTATGTGGACAAAGTCAAGGATATAGATGATCAATTGGCAGGCATAGGAGAAGAAACTGAAGAAGAGCATATTGTAAGACAAGTAATCAACGGTATGAAAGTTCATGAAATAGGAGAGCTTCACAACTGCCATGGACTTGTACATGGACATGCAGATTCCAGATCTTACCATACTGATGGGGCAGCTTTTTACCCATGAAGCCAAGCTCAGCAAGAATGGAGATTCATGAAGAGGTAATAGCTCTTCTGCCATATACACTGATGAAAGTAAGTCCAAAGAGAAAGGGAAGAACAAGAAGGTTGAGGATGAATGAGCTACCTCCGAAGCCAACTATGCAAGGAACGGTAGAACCTCTAGAGTTAGGAGCATAGGAGGTAAGCAAGGTAGGGGGAGACCTTATAACTCCTCACCATGTAATATTAATGGATTGTCAGATCATACTACAAATGAGTGTTATAGTAACTTCAAGAATCAGAGAGGTAGAGGTTATCAAAGAGATGGATATACACAATCAAGAGGAAGATTCAATCACCATCAAGGATACAATAACAAATACAACAAAAACTACAATAGCAACTACCAAGGAGGCTAAAATCAAGGATCAAAGGAGCAAGAGGATTCTCTTCTGATTATGAATATGACTTAAAAACCAGGTATAAATGATGACCATCACCTCTACATTGACTGAGGATGCTCAAACCATATGGCAAGCAATGTAGCTCTTCTCTCTGACCTTCAGGAAACAAAGGGTAAGCATTAGGTACAAACAGGTGATGACACCAAGCACTGAGTGATTAAAGTAGGAAATGTTAAGACTTCTGATGGAAATAGAAATCTGTTGAGTCGAGTTTTATATGTACCTACAATTACCAAGAATTTGATGAGTGTTGGAGAGATTGTGGAAAAGGTTTTGCAAGTCAGGTTCAACCAATATGGAGCATATATGGAGGATCGCCAACATGGATTCAAGAGAATTTTGAAGGGAGAAAATAGAAGTAGACTATTCACGTTTGAACTTGAAGATACAAGGAATATTTCACTTTATAGCTACAAAGACCAGACAGTATTAGAGCTTGAAATTTCGCATAAGAGATAAGGGTATGTTGGTGACAGAACCTTAAAACAAATATGTAGAGATCAATGTGTGCTTGGGATACCTAATGTATCCAAGCAACACATGATTTATAAATGTGGTGCTTGTTAGTTTGGAAAATCTCACAGGTTACCCTTCACAAGGAAAGGCTACATGCATGAGGACTACCTTGAGCTTGTTCATACAGATATATGGGGACCAATAAGGATCACTCAATTTTTGGATCAACATATTATGTATCTTTCATTGATGACCTCAGAAGGTGGATTGTCTTATATTTTATGAAGCACAAAGATGAGGTATTCAGTTGCTTTAAAAGGTATCTTGCACTTGTAGAACCAAACAGGAAGAATTCTAAAGAGACTAAGGTGAGATGGAGGAGGTGAGTACTTCTCAAATCAGTTTGATGCATTCTTGCAGGACATAGGAATCAAGATAGAATTTACAACAAGGTATACACTTGAACAAAATGGGGTGGTAGAGAGGAGAAATACACTAATTGTTGAAACAACTAGGTCAATGTTAAATGAGAAAAAAATACCTAAGTACTTGTTGTGTATCTCCTACTACTTACCTTGTAAACAGGTTGCATCCAAATCTCTTGATGGGATGACCGCATATGAAGCATGGCAGGGTAGGAGGCCTTCAATTGATCATTACACGATCTTTGGATGTGTTGCTAAAGTGCATATCCCTTCTCAAATAAGAAGTAAACTAGACCCTAAGCCAGAGAAGTGCATCTTCATAGGGTATGACTTGAATCAGAAAGGATACAGGTTCCACAATCCTTCAAACAAAGGATTTATGGTCAGTAGAGATGTTGTCTTTGATGAGAATGACTCTTGGTTTGAAATTGAATGCAGGAAAGTAATGTTACCTTATGAGTTGGAAGAGGAGTTTCCAAGCCTCACTAAGGAGGAGCCTACTCAGATAGAAGACATTAACCTAAATGATGAGGATGTCATCAACTTAGAAGAATTCAAGGCAAGGAAGTCCAAAGGCAAAGTCAAGATGAAGAAATTGGAAGATATACCTGAATCATCCAACCAAGCAATCAGAAGATCACAAAGGGAGAGCAAGAAGAAAATCAGATATGGGTATGACACTTCCTTAGTTACTAAGCATTTTGTTTATCTTGTGAAGAACTTGTCACTTGAAGAGCCATCAACATATAAAGAGGCAAAGACCAAGACAGAATGGAAGGAAGCTATTGATGGGCAAAATTGAAACACTCGAGGAGAATGACACTTGGGAGCTAGTACCAAAGAAGGAGTCTATGAAGGTAATTGGTTCTAGATGGATCTATAGGATCAAGACAAATTCTGATGGATCAATAAGCAGGTACAAAGCTAGACTTGTCGCTAAAGGTTTTACACGAACCCAAGGAGTTGATTACGAAGAAACATTCTCACCTGTGGCAAGAATGCCAACCATTAGGGTATTGATAAGTGTGGCTGCATCAAAGGATTGGAACATGTATCAATTTGATGTAAAAAATGCATTTCTAAATGGCTGGATTTTAGAGGAGGTGTACATGTCTCAACCGCATGGCTATGAGGGCCCAAGCAAAGGTAACTTATGAGTGTAAATTTAACAAAGCTCTTTATGGATTGAAGCACGCACCTAGGGCATGGAATGATAGGTTGACTACATACCTTCAGGATCAAGGATTCATCATGAGTAAAACAAATACTTCTCTGTTTGTTAAGAGGAGAAATTCAGAGGTAATATACCTCTATGTATATGCTCATGATATATATTCACAAGTACTTGGACTTGGGTTAGTCTATACTAATTTTGGTATTTACATTACTTAGAGAAATTATATACAGGACATGTTAAAGAAGTTTGAGTTGTAGGATGCCAAGGTAGCAAGTACTCCAATGGAGGTAAACCAAAAGTTAAGTGCTCATGAAGGTGATGTGCTTGAAAATATTATAGGTTACCAAAGCATAGTGGGAAGCATGAAATATGCTACATTGACAAGGATTGATATTGCTTAAGGAGTAAGTGTTCTAAGTCAGTTTATGCAGATACCTAGGGCACCACACTTGGAAGCTACCAAAAGGATTTTGAAGTACCTTAAGGGCACTCAAAATCAAGGATTGTACTTTCCTTATACCTCAGACTTGGACATCAAGATATATTCAGATGCAGATTGGGCAGGCCGCAAAGATGATAGAAGGAGTACCTCAGGTTACCTATCCTTTGCAGGTGATAAACCTATATCATGGTCTTTAAAGAAGCAACCTACTGTTGCTTTATCTTCTATAGAGGAAGCGTAAAGAGGATTGGCCAATGCTACTCAAGAGGCCATATGGACCAGACTATTATATATAGATTTGTGTTTGCATAATACATCTTCTATGATTTTTGGAGATAATACAAGCTTGCTACATCTTGCAACAAATCCTATTTATCATGCTAGGACCAAGTATATTGAGGTCCACTATCATTATGTGAGACAGAAGCTATAAAGCAAGGAAATTTAGCTGGCATATGTATCAACTAACAGGCAATGTGCATACTTATTGACTAAAGCATTAGATGCTACAAAACTTTGCAGGTTTAAGTCTATGGTTGGATTAGACGATATTCAAGAAGATTGAAGAAAGAAGACTAACCCAAGATGTTTGGATTGAGGGGGAGCTGTTGGTGCAAATATCAAGTCTACAGATTTGGCTACAGCTTATGTACAATTGAAGTTCCATGAGAAACATTGCTAGGAAGCTTTTATCTTTTACCATTTGTAAGAGTCAATTTGACTTGGAAGAATATTTATGACCATCACTAAGCTCATGGAGTTTACTAGTTGAACAATTCACAACTGAACTTGAGAGAATATCTCCTAGATAAAAGGATCACCTTTAGAGAGAGCCAACGAGGAACTCGAATTCAAATTCAAATGACTCATCTATAAAAGGATGTCTAGATACTGGCGGGATATGAAAACTCCAATTCTGACTCTTTGTTGATCACTTTGTAAGAGAGTGAGGCTCACATCATATCCTACACTATTCATTATCATTAGGCATTGATTATCATGCCAATGATCTTGTACAATATTATCTTTTAATACAATAGATCAATGCTTTTCATCTATGGTCTCCCTCTCATAGTTACTAAGAACAATCATTTTTTACTCCTCATATCTCAGTCACTTCTTTACCATTTTCAAAGTTCTATAGCTTGTTGGAATCAGCTTTATGTCTTCTACATGTCACAGAGGTTGAAGATAATCCATTCAGCCAATTTGGTGAAAAGCGCTGTCGGCGCGAAAGCGACGGTCGGTGGATCAGGGTGACCGCCAAAAGTTACGGCGCACGCAGGGTGCTTGGAGCATTCTCAGGCACAATGAAGATTCAATGAAGATTTAGTCGTTTATATGAAAATACGGTGCACTCGGGGTGTTTGGAGCAAGCTCAGGTTTTAGCAAAGAACTCAAAGAGGTTGTCAAACTCATGAAAATTCATCAGTTAAAATTAGAAGATCTATCATATACTTAAGAGCTCTTGAAAAACACTTGCAAATTCTTGTAACTCATAAATCAAACTCGGTCAATTAACCAATCAAACCCAAGTAAATCAAGTCTCACTCAAGATCTATTTAACTCGAAAGATACATGCATTATGATCTATTCCGATCTGAGTTCATTAGTTGACTTCGAAAGATTCAGCCGTAAACCTCAGTATGCAATACCTTTAGCTTATCTTAACTGCCATGCAATGTTATGATGCATATAAAGATATGCACATAAAATATTTTTGCACTTTATGAACGATCACATGGCTTATACGGATAACTTATAGCAAATTAAGCAAAATGTTTATGGAAGATTCAAAAGAATCTTAACTTAAGAATTTTATAAATGTTTTTTTTTTAACCAATTCACTCAATTGATATCTATGATTGAAATACGCAAACCAATACCTAAAGTCATGAATCAATGGCAAGAGTTCCTATCAAACATATACGTTGTATCTTTTAAAACTGTTTACAGATTCTGGCATGAAAACACTTTTTAACATCGTAAAGCAAATCGTGATCTCACTCCTAGTACATTGAAACAGGTACCATAATTTTCTTTGATTTATCACTTTATAAATAACTCAATACACGTCTGCGCAATATGTCTTTGTTTTTCTTTATTTTCTGAAAGTCTATCATTTACTCAGAGTTGTAACGCATAGGGAATAGCATGCATCAGAAGATAGCGCAAATATCAATAGCAAGAACATATAATTGTCTCGGATGAATCTTTCCGTCCTTTCTGCAGCTAGTGATACTCAACTAAAGTGGCATATACGATAACAAATAACCCTTCTTTGTTCAAAAGCAATCGAAATGATCAATAGCGCTCACGTCTCTCAGTGCTGTCCCAATCGTCAGATCATGCGCGCACCTTTCCTCTAAGCTTCAGTACTCCTCAGTTATCACAGAGCATCGTATGCAAATCTTCAACTCTCCAGCACCTTGAACCCTCCTCTTTGCACGTGTGCTCAGCAGATGGTTGCACAAATCAATACATAAAAACATGCGCACAGATATAGTGTGGAAATATGGAGGTAACATCAAAAGCGTCAGCTCTCAGATATGGTCTGAATCATTCTCCTAACCTCGTTCATGATTAGCCAGATGCAGATCTTAGCCAGATGAAGCGTGTAATATGGCCTCCGAACAGAGTTTCCGCAGCAGATTCAATGTCTTCCCTTATTAACTGCTTCGCCGCTCCCTTTTGACCTGTAAGAACAACTTTGCAATTCTCTATGAGTTCAGAGCATCTTTGTTAATGATGAATTACACCTTCATCATCTGCTAAACTTCCTTCTGCCGCCCGTCGAACATAAACGATCCCAGATAATCCATGTCTCATTTTTCCATCGAAGCTTTTAATCCCTTCGGGTAACTCCTGCCTGGTATTGGCAGCTTCTCCTCTAACTCAATATCAATTCGACCTCCTCCAACAGATGTGTCCTCAGATGATGTCTGCCAGAAACAAAACATGAAATGGCCTGCAAAAAACATTTGGAACCCCCATATGGAGCAAAACCCACATATTTATACACACAGAGAGTTGCTGTTTACCACACTTTTGGTTTTGTACTTTAAGTTCTCATCCACACTTTATCCCACACATCTCTATCACTCTTTATTTAACTTTTCTCACTCAACCTCTCTTTTAATCTACACTCACACACCATTCTTTCTACCATTCACTTTTTCCCACTTTAATTGCATAAATTATCTAAACCATCCTTTTAACTTACACAAATAACTACCACACTTTTATCTACTCACTTTAACCACTTTAGTTACACACTTATTTCACACCACACTTTAAACACCACTCTCATAAACCACTCATTAATTATCCACTTCATTTTCATTTTAAGTCAATAACTTTAATTTTGATAATCATATAATTCTTTTAATTTAAGCTTAGAATAAGAATCTAATTAAGTAGAACCTTAATATTTAAATTCACACACATGATTAAATTAATTAAATAAATCATATTTTAATTTTTAATACATAAATGTTCATTTTAAAGATTAACTTAATTAAATACCGATTATTTTAACCCTTAACATTCAATAAAACCCTTGAAACCCTACAAGAAACCCTTTGGAAACCCTTGAAACTCATTAAAATCTTTCTGATCCCTATCATTAGTCCATTGACATTGACATAAACCCTAACAGTAACCCATTAGAATCTTTTGAGACCCTTCAGATTAACCCAACTAACATAAAATCATATGAACTTATGAAATCCTAGGGTTGAATACCCATGAATCTTGCATGTATAAATATAAAATACTCATTAAATGAGTAATTAGGGTAAACCCTAATATGAACATATATCTTGCTTCATTCTTCATATCTGAAAACACTTTCAAAAATAGTTAATTCAATCCAGAACAACTAATCAACAGTGATATAAAAGGTTAGAATTCACCAATTAAGTTAATTTTATTTTATCTGGTCATCAACGGAAAGGTTGAAATCTTTCCGACATTCGCCCCGGCCAAACCTGCACATCGTCCTCGATGCGCCAACCTGCAGATCATAGAAAGCAATATCAAATTCTTTTGAAACTTATTCATGACTCAAATTCAAATTGTCTGTATATAAAAATGCTTCTATCATTAGTACATCTTCAAATAGCAAAGCAAACTTATAAAATTATGTAAAACTTGAATTTAAACCTTTTCGTTCAATGCATGAGTTGGAAAACAGGTTTTAGAAGGAAACTATAGAAGTCATTCAAATAGTGTTCGTACTAACTCTTCTATTAACTCTGTTCATAAGTAAAGCATATGTTATATAGGCCTTCTACCCTCATCTCCTAACCATTTGCCATTAAGATACAAAAACTAACTCCCCTCTAGCATACATCCGCCTTATATAGCCCGCTTTTCAAATCAGAAGTGATTTCGAGACCACAACTGATTTATTGAAATCATTTGATTTTTCTTTCATTTCATTTTTCATCATAATTTTTCTTTTTGTCATTTTTCCTCTTTTCATATGCAGCAACCATTAATGTACTGCTTTCAATTTTTCTTCGCAACTTTTTTGATGAAGGGGAAAGGCTTAACCCCTAATCAGAGCAAAGGATCTAGAGGTAAGCTAAAGCAGGAACTAGGATCTCTTTAGTTAAATGGGTCAGATTAAAGGAAGCTTACCTATATAAAACAAGCCTACTTCTACTAGGAGTTGCAAGTTAAGCGTTCCTTCAACTATTCATATGACAGCCATAGGTCTCTAATCCCTATCTTCATTTCAAGCACATCCCTACTTCAGTGTAAATTCTACTTTTCATAATTTTAAGAGGTTTCGTAACTTATCTGAAGAATGTACAATTCTAATTATGATAATGCATGAACTTTCATAATAAATTAAAACATAAATCCGGTTTAGAACTTTTTCACCTGATCTATATTGACTCCATCTTCAGCATCGCCTTCCATCCAAATATCGCTTTTATTGCTTAAATTTTAAACTGCATGTACTATCTTCAATCTCCTGCGCTTCATCTTTATCATAAATCAGTCTTTAATTAATGGGTTCAAAATACATCTTCAACTCCTGCTATCAAGCAACAACATGTAAACTCACAAGAAAATTAGTTTTGATAAATAATTTTTTATTTTCATACATATAAAAGAAAAAATCATATTTAAATAATAATTTAAATGTTATTTTTATTAAAAATTCATTCATCATTTTCATCTAATGGAGTATTCTAATTACTTCTTTTTAAAAGATTTATAAGGTATTGATGATCTTTGCATATTTTGTTCAATTTGTTTAATAATTTCATCAATCATCTTCTTTTGTTCTTTGTTTATACTCTTCTCTTTATCAAGTTCTTTAGGTTTTCTCTTACTAGTTTCTTGATTCTTAATGTCATATCCCAATTTAGTTTTCTATTTATTCACTTTATCTTGATCAAATAATTTATCATTCTCTAAAAGCTCTAGATCACATGTGATATAATAGTTATCATCTTTCTTCGTCATTAGTATTAATTGCTCATCTTTTTGCTCATGTTCTAATTGAATTTGAAGTTTTTCATATTCAGATGTTTGCACTATTCTTTCATCTTTTATATTTTGGTCACATATTTTGTCATTTTTTATGAATTTAGGTTCTGTTTTATCCTCATATATGTCTTTATTTTCATCAATTGATTGTTCATTTTCCACATCTTTTATCCTTACATCTTCGTCTTGTTTAAACTTTTTCAATGTATCTTGATCCTTAAATGTAGTTTGAAAATCAATGTTACTCATAGATTTAGGTTTAAGAAAGGTTTGATCATTATCCAAGCATTCACATTTAGTCACTATCTTGGTGTTCATAGAATGTAATTGACATATATTGCTTTTCTCATTATGACTCTTAGGTTTCCATTGTTTTTGAAGTTTGGTTTTAGGATTAAATTTTGTTTGGTCAAAATAGTCTATCATCCCTCCTCTACCTAAGTTTAATCTCAAAGGTAATTGTGTTTGATAATCACATATTTTTTGTTCACTTTCTAGTACCAATTGTTGGCTACATGCTTTCTCATAGGACATACAATTTCCATAAGTATGACCTAGTTGGTCACAACAGAAGCATCTTACAGTTCTCTTTGGTCTTTGATATAAAGGCCTAGGAACGACTCTTCTATGATCGGGTAGAGGTTTTTGGTCAATAGAATATATAGATCTAATTTTGAACTTGTACATGATATTTATCTTTGCATTCACATATAGCACTTTCGTGTATTTCATTGTTTAACCTTTCAATGCCCTCTTTTAAACTTGCAATTTCATGACCAATAGTTTTGAATGAAGAAATTTCATTTACATGATTTGATAATGTTTCCATATGTTCATTTAAATTTGATAGTTCATAATGAAGAATTCTTTCCAAATTCCTAAACTCGTGATCAAATTGAGTATCTAAGGATTTAAAAATTACTTTAAAATCAGATACTATGGTAGTTAAGATTGAAAGAAACGAGTTTAAGGACTCAAACTTAGAATTAAGCTTCAAGTCTATAGAGGAAACTAATCGTGATTCCATATCATGCAGAAGATTTTCGACATTAGCAGTCATGTTCGTTTAACTATGTGCTAGAGAAATTCAAATATAAATACCTGGAATTTGTTTCCCGTCGGATGTACCTGCGCTGCAATGTCGATTTATTCACGTCGGGTTCACCAAAATGTCGGTGCGAAAGCGACGGTCAGTGGATCAGGGCAACCGCCAAAAGTTACCGCGCACGCAGGGTGCTTGGAGCATTCTCAGGTACAATGAAGATTCAATGAAGATTTAGTCGTTTATATGAAAATACGGTGCACTCGGGGTGTTTGGAGCAAGCTCAGGTTTTAGCAAAGAACTCAAAGAGGTTGTCAAACTCATGAAAATTCATGAGTTAAAATTAGAAGATCTATCATATACTTAAGAGCTCTTGAAAAACACTTCCAAATTCTTGTAACTCATAAATCAGACTCGGTCAACTAACCAATCAAACCCAAGTAAATCAAGTCTCACTCAAGATCTATTTAACTTGAAAGATACATGCATTATGATCTATTCTGATCTGAGTTCATTAGTTGACTTCGAAAGATTCAGCCGTAAACCTCAGTATGCAATACCTTTAGCTTATCTTAACTGCCATGCAATGTTATGATGCATATAAAGATATGCACATAAAATATTTTTTGCACTTTATGAACGATCACATGGCTTATACGGATGACTTATAGCAAATTAAGCAAAATGTTTATGGAAGATTCAAAAGAATCTTAACTTAAGAATTTTATAAATGTTTTTTTTTTAACCAATTCACTCAATTGATATCTATGATTGAAATACGCAAACCAATACCTAAAGTCATGAATCAATGGCAAGAGTTCCTATCAAACATATACGTTGTATCTTTTAAAACTGTTTACAGATTCTGGCATCAAAACACTTTTTAACATCGTAAAGCAAATCGTGATCTCAATCCTAGTACATTGAAACACGTACCACAATTTTCTTTGATTTATCACTTTATAAATAACTCAATACACGTCTGCGCAATATGTCTTTGTTTTTCTTTATTTTCTGAAAGTCTATCATTTACTCAGAGTTGGCTAACGCATAGGGAATAGCATGCATCAGAAGACAGCGCAAATATCAATAGCAAGAACATATAATTGTCTCGGATGAATCTTTCCGTCCTTTCTGCAGGTAGTGATACTCAACTAAAGTGGCATATACGATAACAAATAACCCTTCTTTGTTCAAAAGCAATCGAAATGATCAATAGCGCTCACGTCTCTCAGTGCTGTCCCAATCGTCAGATCATGCGCGCACCTTTCCTCTAAGCTTTAGTACTCCTCAGTTATCACAGAGCATCGTATGCAAATCTTCAACTCTCCAGCACCTTGAACCCTCCTCTTTGCGCGTGTGCTCAGCAGATGGTTGCACAAATCAATACATAAAAACATGCGCACAGATATAGTGTGGAAATATGGACGTGACATCAAAAGCGTCAGCTCTTAGATATGGTCTGAATCATTCTCCTAACCTCGTTCATGATTAGCCAGATGCAGATCTTAGCTAGACGAAGCGTGTAATATGGCCTCCGAACAGAGTTTCTGCAGCAGATTCAATGTCTTCCCTTATTAACTGCTTCGCCGCTCCCTTCTGACCTGTAAGAACAACTTTGCAATTCTCTATGAGTTCAGAGCATCTTTGTTAATGATGAATTACACCTTCATCGTCTGCTAAACTTCCTTCTGCCGCCCGTCGAACATAAACGATCCCAGATAATCTATGTCTCATTTTTCCATCGAAGCTTTTAATCCCTTCGGGTGACTCCTGCCTGGTATTGGCAGCTTCTCCTCTAACTCAATATCAATTTGACCTCCTCCAACAGATGTGTCCTCAGATGATGTCTGCCAGAAACAAAACATGAAATGGCTTGCAAAAAACATTCGGAACCCCGATATGGAGCAAAACCCACATATTTATACACACAGAGAGTTGCTGTTTACCACACATTTGGTTTTGTACTTTAAGTTCTCATCCACACTTTATCCCACACATCTCTATCACTCTTTATTTAACTTTTCTCACTCAACCTCTCTTTTAATCTACACTCACACACCATTCTTTCTACCATTCACTTTTTCCCACTTTAATTGCATAAATTATCTAAACCATCCTTTTAACTTACACAAATAACTACCACACTTTTATCTACTCATTTTAACCACTTTAATTACACACTTATTTCACACCACACTTTAAACACCACTCTCATAAACCACTCATTAATTATCCACTTCATTTTCATTTTAAGTCAATAACTTTAATATTGATAATTAAATAATTCTTTTAATTTAAGCTTAGAATAAGAATTTAATTAAGTAGAACCTTAATATTTAAATTCACACACATGATTAAATTAATTAAATAAATCATATTTTAATTTTTAATACATAAATGTTCATTTTAAAGATTAATTTAATTAAATACCGATTATTTTAACCCTTAACATTCAATAAAACCCTTGAAACCCTACAAGAAACTCTTTGGAAACCCTTGAAACTCATTAAAATCTTTCTGATCCCTATCATTAGTCCATTGACATTGACATAAACCCTAACAGTAACCCATTAGAATCTTTTGAGACCCTTCAGATTAACCCAACTAACATAAAATCATATGAACTTATGAAATCCTAGGGTTGAATACCCATGAATCTTGCATGTATAAATATAAAATACTCATTAAATGAGTAATTAGGGTAAACCCTAATATGAACATATATCTTGCTTCATTCTTCATATCTGAAAACACTTTCAAAAATAGTTAATTCAATCCAGAACAACTAATCAACAGTGATATCTGGTCATCAACGGAAAGGTTGAAATCTTTCCGACAGCGCGTCGAAGCACTCACTGGTCAAACTCTGTAGTGGTCCTAAAAAATCGGAGGTAATGATTTGATTGCTAAATTGATTGCTCTCTGTATAGTACATCATTTTAAGTGATTCCACTTGGAATCATTCGCTCATTAAGCTAATTTAGTATCTCCAAAAGGGAGTTTTCTAATTAAGACTATATTGGAAGCACTCAGCATAACAAGCAACAGGTGTGTGAACAAAAATAGAAGGTTTTCATTAATCCTTCTACTTGGAAGTAGTCTGTTTTGGTTCAATCATTTCCACATCATTTACAAAGTATATAGGCACCTGTATAGTGTCACTCCAAAGCTAACGGGACCTACAACTCAGCTCTGAAGTAAGAAGGGGTTGGTACAAAGCAGGAATTGGCAGTACCTACTCATTTCTTCATGTGTCCATCCATCTTTCCCCATAGTGGTATCAAAGCAAAGCTAAGGTAAAATGGGGGATGGATTTCCTTCTTTCATTGATAAATTGGATAGGAACAACTATCAAGCATGGTCCTTGACGATGAAGACATACTTGCAAGGAAGGAGCCTCTATGGATACATCTGAGAAGATGAGGAGATGCCCATATTTAGAAGCAAAGGACAACCTACAAGAGAGGAGCATGAAAGACTCAACACATGGTGTGTCAAGGATGCATTAGCAAGGTCTTACTTACTTAACTCAATTTTTTATTTTCTTCTTCCACACATTAGGAAATGTAAGACATCCCAAGAGACTTGGGAAACATTGTCTTCATATTTCTCTTCCAACACAAGGGCTAGGAAGAACGAATTGTGGATTGAGTTCACCACTCAAAGAAAGCAACCCAAGCAAGGCGTCTGCGAGTATGTGACCAAAGTCAAGGATATAGCTGATGAATTGGCAAGCATAGGAGAAGAAATTGAAGAAGAGCAGATTATAAGACAAGTAATCAATGGTATTAAAGCAGATGACAAATGATAGAGCTTCACAACTGCCATGGACTTGTACATGGATATGCAGATTCCAAATCTTGCCACACTCATTTGACAGCTCTTTAACCATGAAGCCAAGCTCAACAAGAATGAAGATTCATCAAGAGGTAATAGGTCTTCTGCCGTATACACTGATAAAAGTAAGTCCAAAGAGAAAGGGAAGAATAAGAAGGTTGAGGATGAAGGAGCTACCTCCCAATCCAAATATGGAGGAAGAGGTAGAACCTCAAGAGGAAGGGGCAGAAGAGGTAAGCAAGGTAGGGGGAGACCCTATAACGCATCACCATGTAATATTTTTGGATTGTCAAATCATACTACAGATGAGTGTTATAGGAACTTCAAGAATCAGAGAGGTAGAGGTTATCAAAGAGGTAGATATACATAATCAAGAGGAAGATTCAATCACCATCAAGGATACAATAACAACTACAACAACAACTACAATAGCAACTACCATGGAGGCTACATTTCAAGAAAATATTACAACAACTACACATAGGAGCAACAGGATTCTCTTCTGATTATGAATATGACTTCAAAACCAGGTATAAATGATGATCATCTCTTCTACATTAACTGAGGATGTTCAAACCATGTGGGAGGCAATGTAGCTCTTCTCTTTGAACTTAAGGAACCAAAGAATAAGCATCATGTAAAAACAAGTGATGACACCAAGCACTCAGTGATTAAAGTAGGAAATGTTAAGACTTCTGACGAAAATAGAAATCTGTTGAGTAGGGTTCTATATGTACCTACAATTCTCCAAGAATTTGATGAGTGTTGGACAGATTGTGGAAAAGGGTTTACAGGTCAGATTCAACCAATATGGAGCATTTATTGGAGGATCCCC
>CM035420.1:145918533-145921033 GCA_020310875.1 Ceratopteris richardii | reverse complement strand
TGGGGTATGAGTGGAAAGGGAGGGGAGTGAGGGTGGCGGGGGCGGAGTGAGGGTGGCGGGGGGCGGAATGAGGGTGGCGGGGGCGGAGTGAGGGTGGCGGGGGGCGGAATTAGGGTGGCGGGGGCGGAGTGGGGTATGAGTGGAAAGGGGGGGGGAGGCGGGTGTAGGCGGGAGGGTGTGGGTAGAGTGGAGAGAAGAGGGGCGGGGGGCGGAGTGAGGGTGGCGGGGGCGGAGTGAGGGTGGCGGGGGCGGAGTGAGGGTGGCGGGGGGCGGAATGAGGGTGCGGGGTGAGGGGGCGGAGGGCGGATGGCGGGGAAGGGGAGCAGCGGGGGCTAGTGGGTAGCAAGGGGGGGTATGGAGGAGGGGTGCGGGGTGAGGGGGTGTGCAGGCAGCGGAGGGCGGGTGCTAGGTGAGGGGGCGGAGGGCGGATGGCGGGGAAGGGGAGCAGCGGGGGCTAGTGGGTAGCAAGGGGGGGGCTATGGCGGAGGGGTGCGGGGTGAGGGGGTGTGCGGGCAGTGGAGGGCGGGTGCGGGATGAGGGGGCGGAGGGCGGATGGCGGGGAAGAGGAGCAGTGGGGAGTGGGGAAAGAGAGAGAAGAAGGGGGGAGAAGAGAGAGAGAGAGAGTGAGAGAGAGAGGGAAAGAGAAAAAGGGACGGGGAAGAGAGAGAGAGGGGAATAGAGAGAGAGAGAGAGAGAGAAGATAGAGAGAAGAAGAGAGAGAGGGAGGGAGAAGATAGAGAGAGAGGAAGAGAGAGGGGGGTATTGAAAGAGAGAGGGGAATAGAGAGAGAGAGAGAAGAAAGGGAGAGAGAGGGACCGAGAGAGAAAGAGAAAGATAGCGAAAGGGGAAGAGAAAGAGGGAGAGAGAGAAGGAAAGAGAGGGAAAGAGAGAGTTGGTAGAGAAGAGAGAGAAATAACAAATTTCTGAGGTAGCAAAGAATGAAGGCAATAACTGCCGCAAGACCCTTATGTCCATGAATTGGAATGGAATATTCCCTGAAGCTTCATCCCAATCCGAGAGTTTTCCGACCTCTACAATATATAAAAGCCAAAAAACCCTAACCCTAACCCTAAAACATGCATATGTGTGTATGTATATGTCACGTGTGCGTTTGTATGCATGTGTGTGCATGTGACTCTCTCTCTCTGTATGTGTATGTATGTATGTATGTATGTATGTATGTATGTATGTATGTATGTGTGTGTGCCTGTATGTATGTATGCATGTGTGTGTATGTATGTGTATGTGTATGTGTATGTGTATGTGTATGTGTATGTGTATGTGTATGTGTATGTGTATGTGTATGTGTATGTGTATGTGTATGTGTATGTGTATGTGTATGTGTATGTGTATGTGTGTGTATGTGTATGTGTATGTGTGTATGCATGTGTATATGTGTGCATGTGTGTATGTATTATGTGTGTATATGTGTAAAAGTAAAAAACCCTAATCCTAAAACCCTAATCCTAAAACCCTAATCCTAAAACCCTAATCCTAAAACCCTAATCCTAAAACCCTAACCCTAAAACATGTATATGTGTGTTTGTGTGGATGTATATGTGATGTGTGTGTATGTGTATGTGCATGTATGCATGTGTGTGTACACGTGTGTGCATGTATATGTGTGTGTGTATGTATGCATATGCATATGCATATGTGTATGTAATATGTATGCATCTGTGTGTATTTATCTCCATGTTTCTCTCTTTCTTTCTATTTATATATATCTCTCTCTCTTTCATCTCTCTCTCCCTCTTTCTCTCTCTCTTATTCTCTCTCTCTCTCTCTATCTCTATTTATAATACAGAACAAAACAATCATTTACATCGATGTAATTCTTTTGAACGCTCTTGTCAAAGCCCAATTGACATTGTCTCTTGTCAAATTCCAAAGAATCAATGCCAAAAATCTCCTGCAAAACAAAAGAAAAGATAAATTCAAAAACCCTAATCCTAAAACACTAACCCTAAAACATGTATGTGTGTATGTATATGTGATGTGTGTGTATGTGTATGTGCATGTATGCATGTGTGTGTATAGATATGTGAGTGTGTATACATATGTGAGTGTGTATGAATATGTGTGTGTATATGTAATATGCATGTGTGTATGTATGTATGTGTGTGTGTACATGCATATGTGTGTGTATGTATGTATGCATATGCATGTGTGTATGCACATATGTGTGTGTATACATATGTGAGTGTGTATGTAATATGCATGTGTGTATGTATGTATGTGTGTGTGTGTACATGCATATGTGTATGTATGTATGCATATGCATGTGTATGCACATATGTGTGTGTATACATATGTGAGTGTGTATTTATATGTGTGTCTGTATGTAATATGCATGTGTGTATGCATGTATGTATGTGTGTGTACATGCAAATATGTGTGTATGTATCTCTCTCTTTCTTTCATCTCTCTCTCTCTATCTCACTCTATATCAATCGAAAACAAAACAATCACTTACATCGATGTAATTGTTTGGAGCGTT
>CM035420.1:145879613-145882113 GCA_020310875.1 Ceratopteris richardii | reverse complement strand
AAATTTTGATATTTGTATCTGAGGTAAACCCATAATACAAACCTTCATTGAGTGTACCCTTAATGTACCTCAACACCCTTTGTCCTGCAATCCAATGTTCTTTCCTTGGGCAATGCATAAATTGAGACAAAACCCCTACTGCATATGATAAATCAGGTCTAGTTAGAGTAGCATAGATAAGGCTACCAACCAAACTCTGATATTGTCTCATGTCTTTGAATTCTTCACCTCCATACTTACTCAATTTGTGATTCACCTCCATTGGTGTAGGTGCTACCCTGCAATCATCCATTTTAAACTTGATTATCAAGTTCTTCAAATACCTTTCTTGGGTCACAAATACTCCATGTTGAGTATATGTAATCTCCATGCCCAAGAAGTATGACAAGTCTCCCAAATCACTTATCTTGAACTCCTTTTCCATTTGCCTTTTGAGCTTTTGTATTCCTTCTTCATCTGTACCTGTAAGAATTATATCATCAACATATATGCACATGTATATGAAACCATTTTCACTTGCCTTGACAAGCAAGCTACTATCTGCTTTAGACACCTGAAATCCAAGTTCTTTTAGGAACTTCACAAGTCTATAGTTCCATGCCCTTGGGGCCTGCTTCAAGCCATACAAAGCTCTCTTGAGCTTGCACACATGATCTGGATACCTTTTATCTCTGAACCCTTGAGGTTGCTCCATGAATACATCATCTGAAATATAACCATTCAAAAAAGCATTCTTCACATCAAGTTGACATAGCTTCCAACCTTTACATGCAGCAATAGCAATAAGTGTCCTTATGGTTGTCATCTTTGCCACAGGACTATAGGTCTCATCATAATCAATACCATATGTCTGAGCAAAGCCTTTGACCACAAGTCTAGCTTTGTATCTAGACACACTTCCATCTGCAAACCTTTTTGTCTTGTAGACCCACTTGCATCCAATAATCTTCTGACTATTTGGTTTAGGAACCAAATCCCAAGTTTGATTCTCCAATAGTGCATCATATTCTTCCTGCATAGCACTCTCCCATTTTTCCTTACCTTTTGCCTCTTCATATGTAGAAGGGTCTTCATCTGTATTCACCATATAAGCATAATCTTTTGTGGCTAGAAATGAAGTATCATAACTATACCTTGTAGGTTGCCACTTATTTCTTGTTGACCTTCTGAGCTCTCCACTCCTTGAGGTTTCTGGCTCTTCACATTCAGGATCAAATCTTGGTGTTTCTTCCACTTCAACCTGCACTTCATTATTCTCTTGCTCATCAAATATTTGAACTTTTGATTTACCTTTTCTTTGACTCACTTCTTCTTCATCACCTGTATTGATGTTGATTGTACCTGCATACCAAGTGCTTTGTTCATCAAATGTAACATCCTTAGAAACCATAAATTGCTTTGTTGATGGACTCCACAATCTATAGCCCATCTGCTTATCATCATAGCCAATGAAAACATACTTTTCAGCTTTGGGTTCCAACTTGTGCCTTAATTGTGATGGCACATATGCATATGCCACACACCCAAATACTCTACAATGATCTAAGGTAGGTCTCTTACCCCACCAAGCCTCATATGGTGTCATACCCTGCAAGGCTTTACATGGTAACCTATTGACCAAATAAGTGGCTGTATTTACAGCCTCAGCCCACAAATAATTAGGGCAATTTTTCTCCTTCATCATGGATCTTGCAAACTCAACAAGAGTTCTATTTCTCCTTTCTGCAACACCATTTTGTTGAGGAGAGTACCTGCAAGTAACTTCCCTTTTTATACCTGCATTCCATAAGTAATCACTGAACTCATTTGAGAAATACTCTCCCCCTCCATCTGACCTTAGTCTCTTCAACTTATGACCTGTAATTCTTTCTGCATATGCATGATAGTGTTTAAATGTATTAAACACTTCTGACTTATCTTTGATCACATAGATAGTGATCCACCTAGTAGCATCATCAACATAAATCACATAATACCTTGATCCATTTATACTGAAATCTTTTGATGGTCCCCACACATCTGTGTGTACCAACTCAAGCTTCTCTGAGTGCATAAAACCATGCTTGGAATAGGAATGTTTATGAGCCTTACCTAATTGACATGCCTCACATTTGTATGTCATATGTTGACCTGCAACATTAGGCAATCCAAGCACTGAACCATTGTTAACCATATCTTTAATACCTCTTTCATTGAAATGTCCAAGCCTCTTGTGCCAAAGATCTAACTCAGAGATCTTATGTCCTCCATATGTGAACATTGCATGACCAATGTTACCCTGAATCTTCAATGTAAATAGTCTTCCTTCTTTTTTCCCTGAAACAATCTGTTTATACCCTTGGCTAGGGTCTTCCACATATACTCCATCATTAGTGAACCTTACTTCATATCCCTTTTCAACAATTTGACCTACACTTATCAAATTCTTAGGGATTGTAGGAACATACAAGACCTTACTCAATAAGGTGCTTCCATCCTTGGCCTTCACTGATCCTATTGA
>CM035420.1:145864613-145872113 GCA_020310875.1 Ceratopteris richardii | reverse complement strand
GAGATCACTTTTGTACCTATCATGAAAACATAGCCCGATGTACTCCTTCGATCATCCTTGCTACCTGCCCAATCAGCATCACTATATCCTTTGACACTTAAATCAGCATCATATGAGTAAAATAGACCTTGGTTGATGGTGTGCTTGATGTAACAAAGCACCTTTCTTGCCGCCATGAGATGATCATGAGTAGGTGCATGCAAGATTTGAGAGAGAAGACCTATTACATATGCAAGATCATGTCTAGTGAATGTAGCATACATTAATGAACCAATTATGCTTCTATATAGTTTAATATCTTGTATAGCCTCTCCTTGACCTGCAACCAACTTTGTATTGGGCTCCATGGGCTGAGAAAGTGGCTTACAACCACTCATACCAAACCTGTATAGCACATCCAACAAGTATTTTCTTTGAATCAAGAAGATGCCATTATGTGCATAGATTACCTCTATTCCCAAGAAGTACTTTAGTGTTCCAAGATCAGATAGCTTGAACTCCTTTCCTAGCTTTGATTTGATATCTTTAATACCTGCAATATCACTTCCTGTGATGATCAAATCGTCCACATAGATGCATATGTATACCGTCTTGTCTCATTGCTTCTTCATGTAAAGTGATGGATCTGCAACACACTTTCTTTGTATCCACAACTTGATAAATAATCCACTAACCTCTGATTCCAGGCCCTTGGGGCTTGCTTTAGTCCATATAGTGCTTTCCTTAGCTTGCAAACATGATTTGGGTACCTCATGCTAGCAAATCCTTGAGGTTGGCTCATGTAGACTACTTCTTCAAGCTCTCCATTGAGGAAGGCATTCTTCAAATCCAACTCATATAAGCTCCATTTCCTTGATGTGGCCACTGCAATCAAAGTCCTAATTGTTGGCATCTTGGCTACGGGGCTGAAAGTTTCATCATAATCTATCCCGTAGCTTTGGGAGAAGCCTTTCGCCACCAACCTTGCTTTGTACCTAGCAATGGAACCATCTAAATATCTTTTAATTTTGTAAACCCACTTATTACCTATCACCTTCATGCCTTCTTGAGCTGGTACCAAGCTCCAAGTATGGTTCTCATCAAGTGCTTTGATCTCTTCCTTCATTGCCTCTTGCCATTCCTTGTAATCCTTAGCTTCTTCATAACTAGTTGGTTCTTTGTCCTTGATTACCTGAGTCATGTATGCATAATGCTTTGCAATGAAATTATCATATGTTAACCTTTGTACTGGATATCTTACTCTTGAAGACCTTCTTTCACTTCCTTTGGGTGTGGTTGCCATCTTCTTTCTTTGTTTTGCAACTCCTAGAGTTTGAATTTCTTCTATCTCTTCATCTTCCAACATGCTCTCGTCCACATAGCTTCCTTCTTCAACTGAAATCTTCTCTTTGCCTTTGACTTTGCTTTCTTCAAAGCTGGTCTCTCTTTCCCTAAGCCTTCCACTCCATGGTGAGGGTGTCCTTGTGTTGCATGAGTTGCTTGGACCACTTAAATCCTTGCTTTCTTGAACTCTATCATCATTCTTCAAATCTGTCTCACCTATGTCTTCAACCTGCAATGGACTTGTGCATGCATACGAAGGCTTCAACTCATCAAAGACAACATCCCTACTTACCTTCAGCTCCTTGGTGATGGGATTATAGCATTTATACCCCTTTTGTTCCATAGAATATCCCAAAAAAATACACCTTTCAGATTTGGCATCTAACTTTGACCTCAACTCTTGAGGTACATGTACATAGCATATACAACCAAAGACTCTAAGATGTGAAATGCAAGGTTTTCTTCCACTCCATGCTTCCTCAGGGGTTAGATGATGTATACCTGATGTAGGACATCTATTCATGATGTATGTGGCTGTATATGTAGCCTCTCCCCAATAACAATGCGGCATATTCATCTCGTTGAGCATACACCTTCCTACCTCTGCTATGTGTCTGTTCTTTCTCTTTGCTACCCCATTTTTTTGAGGGGTATACGTGCATGTAAATTGTCTTTTGATGCCATTGACCTGCGAAAATTCAGAAAACTCATGGGAGAAGTATTCTCGCCCTCCATCGGATCTCAAAGTTTTGATAAACTTTCCAGATTCCTTCTCCACCTAGGCTTTGAATTTCTTGAAGTAGTGGAACACATCTGATTTGTTTCTAATGCAATACAACCAAACTTTCCTTGAAAAGTCATTAGTAAAGGTTACAAAATACCTATTTCTAGCAAGGGATGCTTTCTTGTTGGACCCCAAACATCTGTGTGAATGAGGTCTAAAACATTTGCACTTACATAGGTACTCTTCTTGAAGGGCAGCCTTGATTGTTTTCCTTGTTGGCAAGCTACACAAATTTCATGCAACATTTCAGATGTAAAATTTGGTAGGCCTCTTACCAAGCTCCTCCTTTGCATGTCCTTGAGCTTTTGTAGGTTGATGTGACCTATTCGTTTGTGCCATACATCCAAATCTGCTATCCTCTTGTCTCCATATGTGACATACATTGTGAACATTCTCCCTTGGTTCTTTCCTTTTGCTATGAGATTGAAACCTACCCTTGGATCCTCAACAAAACATCCTCTTCCATTGAACCTAACTTGATAGCCTTTTTCTACCATTTGGCCTACGGAAATCAAGTTTTTGGTAATAGTAGGGACATGTAATACCTCTAATAAGCACTTTGCTCTTTGATTTCCTTCCAAAGTGATATCTCCCACATGTTGAATGGTATGCTGAGTTATCACCTGTTTCCACATGCCCTTGATGCTTTGGGACCTGCAAATTACTAAAAACATCCTCTCGACATGACATATGATTGCTACATCCACTATCTACATACCATACATCTTCACTAGCTTGAGTTGTATCTTCACCATACCTCATGGCAAGTAAATAATCATTCCCTTGGCTGGATGATGTGTTTGCATAATTATGCCCTTGTCTTTGAGCTCTATGATAGCATTCATTTCCAAAATGACCGGGCTTATCGCATACAAAGCATCCATTTGAAGTGGTTTGTCCTCTTCCACCAAATCTTGCACCTCTTCCTCTATTTGTGGCTCTTCCACCTCTTTGACCTGCATTTTCTTGTTGTCCTTGACCTCCTTGGTTGCTTTGATATCTTCCTCTTCCTCTTGTAGCACCTCGGTTGTGTCTTCCTCTTCCTCTACCTGCATACAACAATTGCCCTTGGCTATCCTTGGCATTATGACCACCAAGGTTCATCTCCTCTGTCACCATGAGAGTGATTAGTTGATCAAAATCAGGAAGAGAGTCCCTTACATACACTGAAGTTGTGAAAGCCCTCCATTTTTCATCATCCTTAAGTCCATTTAGGGTGTGGGCGACAAGATCGTCATCATCTAGGGCACAACCGATTGACCCTAGTGCATCTGCAAGCTCTTTAACCTTTAATATGTAATCATTAGCACCTTGAGAGGGGCTTTTCCTAAGATTATTTAGCTCATTCTTGAGCTGAATTTTTCTAGCTTTTGTGGAGGTTGAGTACAATCTCTCCAAGCACTCCCACACCTTCTTCGATGTATCCAAATCTTGAATATGCCCTACCATAGAGTTGCTAATATGATCAGATAAAATGAAAATCACGCTTTTGTCCCTTTCATCCCACTCTCTTACTGCTCTTCTCTGGTCATTGGTTGGATTTACCTCATCTATGTAGGGTTTTGGCTCTCCACCACTCACAAGTCCCCACAAACCTTTCCCCATCGAAAAATTGCTTATTCTAAATCGCCATGGTTGGTAGTTTCCTTTTTTGAGCTTCTCAATCTGAGCATTGAGATAAGCCATGGTGCCTCCTAGCTCTCTTTAACCTTCCGCTTGATGTAATGAAGTTGAAAAAGATGGCTTTTACCTCAAAAAATATAGCTACTCCTCTTGATGAAGCTTCGTCCTTGATTTGATGATATATTTGCTTCCCCTTGTTGTTGACGTGCCCGTTCTTTGCTTCCTTCCTTCAAACTTTGATGAAGTCTTTACTTAACTTCAGTAGCTCCTTTTTCTCTCTTTGATACTCCACTTATAGCTCTGATACCACTGTTGGAGGATAAACACTCCTATGTGCACAACAAAAGCAAATCAACCCTCCTAGGATCCTGCAATTTTTATGCATCTTCTGGAAGGGAACACCTATTTTGCATATGGCCATACTCACCACAGCGATAACACATCAATGGTCTATTATATCTAAGCTTTGTCGTACGATTTTCCTCTCTATTAGGTGCATTTGAAGTACTAGCATAATATGAATCCAAAGCTTGAGGGTTTCTTCGTTGCTGTGTACCCTTGAGGTAGTAACAGTCTCTAGCTTCATGACCATCCTTTCCACAAAATTGACAGCTTACCTTGTTAGGGCAATTAGCATTGGAATGTCCATTGTTGCTACATATTGTACACCAAATCTGCCTTCTTATATCCTGAGTGGTCCGCAAATCTTCTAACTCACGGCAAAGTTGGGCTAATTTATCATCATTGCGACGCACTGGTGGCAAGACCTTCTCTTCTTGTTGATTTTTTTGCATTCTCAATGCCTCCAGTTCCTTCCTCAGTTGCCCAATAGGGTCTAGTTCTGCAGCATAATTCGATTGTGTATCCCCTTCAAAATGTTGCCTAGCTTCTTCAATGCGTGATGCTGCTGCAACAAAATCATTGAGGGTTGCATCCAATCTAAGAGACTCACGTAGCTTCTCCTGAGATGACGTGGGCAGAGCTTTTTCTATCCAATTTTTTACCAAGAAATCACCTAGAGCATGTGGTAGATGTGCAACAAGTGCGTTTGTTCTGGTGTGAAGTTCATGAAAGGATTCACCTGATCTTAGCCTTAGATTCTCTAGCTGGTCTAGAGCTCTTTCTGAGGAATCACTAGGTCGAAATGTCTGTGAGAACGCCGTCTTCAGAGCCTCCCATGTAGCAAAATGGCCATCTGCATATTGGGTATAGCATTTATCCGCAAGGCCTTCCAATGTGGATGGAAAGAGTATTAGCATTGCATCCTCTCTATTTTGCAAACCTCGTCCATGGCATAAGGAGATGAATCTCCTCACATGATCATCAGCATCCTCATAAGCTTGTCCCTTGAAGTTAGGGAACTTGATGTTGAGTCTAGAGAGTAAATGACAAAGATCCTCCATTTGCACTGGTGTTTCTTATGACGTATCTGAGGAGAAGTCTAAGATTCTCCTATGCTTCTCCTTTGACAATGGTGTCACACCGAAATCAATAGATAAATTCAAGGAGGGTAGAGGGGAGGTAGGTTCACTAGTCGTGGTTATGGCTAACTTGTTAAGGCTCCTTCGTACACGAAGAAGATCCTTATCTGCTCGCGTTTGGGTCATGTACCTACTTGCAAATGCAATAGGGCAAAAATATCTCTCACAGAAATGCAAGTATCCAACCGTGCGTGCCAAACTGTAGAGGAGGTACTGGGGTATCTACTTTTAACAAGAGCATGCAACAAGCACTCTAGTACTTTGCCTACTCAAGGGAGGTTCTTCTTAGGGAAATATACCGTTCAACACTTCTGTGAGCAGGCAGAATCAATACTTGCATAGAGTTGTGAATACATAGAGATAATATTAATGATAATATGACAATAATGGAAGACCAACCACTCCTTAGTTCGAATCAGATGATTACAACATTGGCAAAAGAGATGCTCAAAAGTTTATGCTCTAGGCTAATCATGCCACTCTAGAACTAAACAACATCAATACAAGGGATTCATCCAATCTATACAATGGACACAACTAGATGTAGACTAGCTCTCATCAATACAAAGTATGAAGACTTGCTCTAAGGGGAAGAGCACGAAATACCAATGACTCACACTGAATGACAAAACCAAGCCACTCTCTTCACACTATAGTGCTATTAGCCCTCACTAGGAAGCCCACGCTCTGTATCCTCACCACAGAGTGACTTCCTACTGTAGGCTTGTAGCCATAGAGTGCCAAGAGAGGACCCCTGTACGTACGTATGTATATGTGTATGTCAGAATGTATCCCAAATGAACACAAATCCATTGCTTTTATAGGCTCCAATAGGCCAAGAGGGCCTTGCCGATTCCTCACGTCCACAAATCATGCACCGATTGATTGCCCAAAATTGGAGGGATATATTAAATATGCCACCAATCTTGGATTGGATCCTCAAAAATAGGCAATCGTCATGAATGGTTGGAGGCAACAGTCATTTCTCCACTTTCACTTTTACCACTTATACTTTTACTATCACTTTTGCATGCAAGGTGAGATCCTCATTTTGTGCTGCCCGGGATGTTTGAATGACCCTGAGCAGCACATCCTTCACCTAATTTATATAGTAGCTCTTGATCCTTCATATTAAGTGGACGGTATGGGAGGTGAGTTGTGGGGAGTTGAGGGAGATTACGGGGGGTGTGGGAGGTTGTGGGTGGTAATACGAGGTGAGTTGTGCGGAGTTGTGAGGGTTTTTGGGGTGTGGTAAAAAATTGATCCAAGATCTCAAAATTATCATTACATCATTGGAAAGTAATCATCGAGAGATTTCCAACAATATATAATACTGCAGGGTTTGGTTAAGAAATGATCCTCCAAATGTCCATCAAAATTGCATGAGAACTTTGTGGGAGGTCGTGTGAAATCATGGGATTTGTGGGGTTTGTGGGGTTTGTGGGGGGTTGTGGAGGGCTGTGGGGGGGTGTGGAGTTGTGTGGGGGGTCATGGAGTGGTGGAGGGCTGTGGGGTGGTGTGGAGTTGTGTGGGGTTTGTGGAGTTTGTGGAGGGCTGTGGAGGGGTGTGGAGTTGTATGGGGTTTGTGGAGTTTGTGGAGGGCTGTGGGGGGGTGTGGAGTTGTGTGGAGTTTGTGGAGGGCTGTGGAGGGGGGTGGAGTTGTGTGGGGTTTGTGGAGTTTGTGCAGGGCTCTGGGGGGGTGTGGAGTTGTGTGGGGGGTCGTGGAGTGGTGGAGGGCTATGGGGTGGTGTGGAGTTGTGTGGGGTTTGTGGAGTTTGTGGAGGGCTGTGGGGGGGTGTGGAGTTGTGTGGGGGGTCGTGGAGTGGTGGAGGGCTGTGGGGTGCTGTGGAGTTGTGTGGGGTTGTGGAGTTTGTGGAGGGCTGTGGAGGGATGTGGAGTTGTGTGGGGGGTCATGGAGTGGTGGAGGGCTGTGGGGTGGTGTGGAGTTGTGTGGGGTTTGTGGATTTTGTGGAGGGTTGTGGTGGGGGTGTGGAATTGTGTGGGGTTTGTGGAGTTTGTGGAGGGTTGTGGGAGGGTGTGGAGTTGTGTGGGGTTTGTGGAGTTTGTGGAGGGCTGTGGGGGGGTGTGGAGTTGTGTGGGGGGTCGTGTAGTGGTGGAGGGTTGTGGGGTGGTGTGGAGTTGTGTGGGGTTTGTGGAGTTTGTGGAGGGCTGTGGGGGGTGTGGAGTTATGTGGGGGGTCATTGGAGTGGTGGAGGGCTGTGGGGTGGTGTGGAGTTGTGTGGGGTTTGTGGAGTTTGTGGAGGGCTATGGGGGGGTGTGGACTTGTGT
>CM035420.1:145822113-145844613 GCA_020310875.1 Ceratopteris richardii | reverse complement strand
TATCGTGATGTACGATACATCATGTAATGGTTTGTATCACATGGATACATACAGGAGGACTGCCTTGAATGCCTTGGTTGCTGAAACTTCTTCCATGGCTGAAATGGAGCTGTGGCTTGCTCGTTTTGGTCACTTGAACTTCAATAGTTTGCATTACTTGCAAAAGAAGGACATGGTTATTGGTTTGCCTACACTTGAGTCCATTGAAAAGCATGGATGTGAAAGTTGCATTCTTTGAAAAATGCATCGTGCCTCTTTTCCAAAAGATAGTCATACACACACAACAAGAACATTGTTCATAGTGATGTATGAGGTCCCATCAAGACTCCATCTTTTAGGAAGCATGTATATTTTGTTACCTTCATTGATGATGCTACTCTTCATACATGGGTGTATCCTATGAAAGCAACGAATGAGGTATTTTCTTGCTTGAAAGCATTTTTAGCTATGGCTGAAAATTTTTCTTCACAAAAGCTTTTAACTCTACACATGGATCGTGGTGGTGAATACATGTCACATGAGTCTAATGCTTTCCTTCATGAAAGAGGTATTTGACACCAATGTACGGTCCCATATACACCTCAACAAAATGGTGTTACCGAGCTCAAAAGTAGAACTCTACTTGAAATGGCACGATGTATGGTTAAAGGAAAGCATCTTCCTAATAAGTTTTGGATGGAAGCAGTCATGTGTGCAAAATATGTGTTGAATCGCTGCCCTACAAAAGCATTGAAATTCATCACTCCTTATAAGGCTTGGAATGGTCATAAGCCTTTGCTTAGTCATATGTGTGTGTTTGGTTGGTTGGCATATGCTCTCGTGCCATCACAACAAGGTCACATACTTGATGACAAGGCAAAGAAATGTATATTTGTTGGTTATAGTGCTGAAAGTATAGGATATCATTTGTATCATCCATTGAGGAGCACAATTATTGTGAGTCCACATGCGGTATTTGTTGAAAATTCAGTTTTCCCTCTACTTGAATGCAAAAAACAGCCAACAATTACCTCACAAGATGTGTTGGATACACTCATGCCTTTGTTCCAAAATGGCGTGCTTGACTATGGTCATGTAGACCAGCCAATTGAGGCTCAAAGGGCTCAAAAGTTCTAGTCAAATAGGGCTAAAAATGAAGAGAATTTCCATCCAAACATGGCTGAAAAATTTCAGCCAAAAATTCTCAAAACTGCTAGAATTTTTCAGCTACATATGGCTGAACATTTGCATCAAAATATGGATGAAAATGTGCATGAAAATAAGCCCACACATGATGTACATATTGATGATGTATTACATAATGAACGCATGTCTTTCAAGAGTGCACAATCTATGCCAAAGTGGCTAAAACAAACTTTACAGGACAGCAAATTGAGTGCACCTTTACTTAGTAGAACAAGATCAAGCTCTCACCATGCATCAAGTAATTTTGTGGACTATTCTTTTATTGTTAAAGCCTGTAATAAAGAGCCACTTTCTTTTGAAAAGGCATGTGACGATCCACAATGGATGAGTGCTATGCAATCAAAAATGGATTCCATACATACGAATGGTACTTAGGAGTTATGTGAATTGGCAAAAGGAAAGAATGCCATTGGCACAAAGTGTGTAGCGTTGATGTGAAACTTTTCCCTATACATGGGCACTTTTTACTCCAGTGTTGGCTAGAGGTTTTTTCCCCATGTTACTACATACTTGATACTCTCATATGTGGTGGTACTTTGTACTTAGGGATATTATTCAACTCTTAGTTCAGTTCACTTCATCATCAATAGAGAGAGCTATTCTAGCCATCATCTTCTCCATGTGTCTTGCTGTGTTTGTGCTCCTTGTGTGTGCTTCTCGTGTGTCTCTCACACTTCTACACACACCCATCAGATATATAATGGTGTGCATACTGATGAAGACATATTGACATCTATACCAATGGTTGTATCGATGATTGTTGGTGCATGTCAAGCATCAATTGAAGGTTTATGAAGAAATGAAGTCAAGGAATCAAGAAGGGAACAAATTCAGAAGGTTGAAGGAAGGACATATTCAGAAATTCAAAACTATGTACACATATGTACATTACTTCAGATATAGCTGACTCATACTTTTGATTAGTCATAAGCTTGTATATATTTGCCTATAAATGTTTGATGAAAAAGTCGGGGAAAATAGAACAGAATGAGTATAGAGAATAGGAAGAGAGAAATGAGTAGTAGAGAGTTTCATTAGACACATGAGAAGTGAGTTGAATTCATCAACTTCACTCAATTGTAATTTTCTGAGAAATCAAGAAAACTTACGCTGGATGTTTTGTTGTCTGTTCCTTCTGTGTTTAATCTTTTGAGGAATCCTTCTGCACGTATCTAAGTCCATAGCTGATCTATCTATGGCCAGAATTTGAGAGGCTAATTGCAATCAGGTTGAGAGAATTTAGTTTAGGAACATTCATATGTAATGATGTTCTAAGAGTCGACAAAACTGGCGCAGATTTCATACTCAGAGAAATGAACATTACTCAGTGTGTGGTGTAAAGTTTTACACAAGTGAGGGCTCAAAATCTAAGTTGGAAGGTAAGCCATCTATGGCTAAAAGATCTTGATCAAACGGGTTCGACATTGGGAGAACTGTAGCTAAGAAGTTGCAGGTGTCAAAGTCGTCATTACAGAGAAGCTATTTCAGACATAGGTAAAGTGTTTCACACATTTCTTAGTCTGTACTCAGTCATTTTGAGAAATTTAACTTGGAAAGGTTGCGCAATCTCAAGACGAAGTATTGTGCAAAGTTTTATTAAAAACTTTACAGGATTGATTAGTCAATGAGTGATTAATCTGTAGCAGACTTTTCTGAGAAGTTGAATTTGTTGGTGCATTTCAAGTCTTCACACTTGGCATGGAGCTTGAAAGCTTGATCTGATTGTATTCATGAAGGTTTCACTTAAAGGAAGAGCATAGGAACCCATACCTATGGCTATTACTATTTACTTCTTGTAAAAGTCAAAAATGACTTGGAGTGTTATGTAACCACTCACCAACTTAATTAGTCGTGGATTCTTACATGATTTAATGGAGAGAATATCTCCCTACTTTTAGTAGAGATATTCTAGGGAGCCTACATTTGAATTTCAAATTCAAATCATAGTAAAACCTCTATAAAAACTATGGAAAAAGTCGCGGCTGTAGTTCCTTCATTGTAGCTCAACTCCCGAGGCTTATTTCTCTTGTAAATGAGCATGTGTTAGTGCTACTTCATAGCCTACACCACCACACCTCAATTAGCTATGCTTGTCATGCTAATGATCTTGTATAATCATATCAATCAATAGATATTTACACATTCATCATATCTGGTTCTCTGTGTTTTCTACTTCAAGTCTGTCAACTTCCAAGGAGCATTTCTCAGTGCTCACTGAACCAAATCAAGAGCTTAAGAGCTTGTTGGAACCAGCTCAAGGTGTTCTACAAGCATACAAAATTTCAAGACATTTCATTCAGTCATTTGGGAGAAATCGCACTCGAAGCAGTCACGCGTATTGTTCTGCAAACAAATTCTCATAGGGCTAAGAGGAGATGAGAAGTGGAAGCCTTTTATTTTGTCTACAGAACTTTCATTAGATCACTTTACTCCTGATTTGAATCAATTGTTAGGTCATATGCTAACTTTTGAGAATGATATCAAAGGAGATGTTGATAAGAGTGCAGGTCATGCAATGTACTCTAAAGACAAGAAGAAAGATAACAAAGGAAAGCAACAATCAGGTGAAGAAGAAGGTACTTCAAACCAAGCAAATTTCATAAGAGGAAAAGGAAATGGCAGAAGTAGAGGAAGAGGCAGAAACAACAAAGATAATGCAAGAGCTTGTTGGATATGTGGTAAGACCAATCATCTATCTCATGATTGTTGGCACAATAATCAGAATAATGGTAATTATCAGAATTTTAATCAAAGAGCAAGAGGTGGTAGATTTCAGAGAGGAAACTTCAGAGGTAGAGGTGGTAGGAATTCTTTTGGAAGAGGTGGAGGAAGAAGCTTCCAAAATCAATCCTATAATAACACCTACTACAACTATGCATCAGATCAGAAGGAGGATTCTACTCTCATTATGAATGCAACATATGAAACCTCACATGAGGACATGAGAGTGTTCTACATTGATTCAGGGTGTAGTAATCATTTAAGTGGAAATACTGCTTTGATGACTGACTTAGATCATAATGCAATTAATCATACAGTTCAGACAGGTGATAATACAAAGCATAAGGTAAAGTCAATTGGTTCAGTCAAGGCTAAAGATGGGAGCACTCTTCTGACTAAGGTTCTTTATGTTCCCACAATTCCAAAGAATTTGATCAGTGTAGGTCAAATTGTGGAAAAAGGATATGAGGTAAGATTCACCAATGATGGAGTCTATGTTGAAGACCCTAGTCAAGGGTATAAACAGGTTGTTACAGGGAAGAAAGAAGGAAGGCTCTTCACATTGAAGGTACAAGGAAATGTTGGACATGCTATGTTCGCATATGGAGAGCAGAAGGTGTCAGAATTGGATCTTTGGCACAAAAGACTTGGACACTTCAATGAAAGAGGTATCAAAGACATGATTAATAATGATTCAGTGCTTGGGTTGCCTAACATTGCAGGTCAACACATGACATACAGATGTGAGGCATGTCAATTAGGTAAGGCTCATAAGCAATCCTATTCCAAGCATGGGTTTATGTATTCAGAAAGACTTGAATTGGTGCATACAGATGTGTGGGGTCCTTCAAAGGACTTTAGTATAAATGGTTCAAGATATTATGTCATATATGTTGATGATGCTACCAGGTGGATCACAATTTATGTGATTAAAGAAAAATCAGAAGTGTTTAATACATTTAAACACTATCATGCATATGCAGAAAGGATTACAGGTCAAAAATTGAAGAGACTAAGGTCAGATGGAGGGGGAGAGTATTTTTCAAATGAATTCAATGATTACTTGTGGAATGCAGGTATAAAGAGAGAAGTTACTTGCAGGTACTCTCCTCAACAAAATGGGGTAGCAGAAAGAAGAACTAGGACTCTTGTTGAGTTTGCAAGGTCCATGATGAAAGAGAAGAATTGTCCAAATTACTTGTGGGCAGAGGCTCTAAATACAGCTACTTATTTGGTCAATAGATTGCCTTGTAAAGCCTTGCAAGGTATGACACCATATGAAGCTTGGTGGGGTAAGAAACCTACCTTGGATCATTGCAGAATATTTGGATGTTTGGCATATGCATATGTACCATCTCAATTGAGACATAAGTTGGAGCCTAAGGCAGAAAAGTATGTATTCATTGGTTATGATGATAAGAAAATGGGATACAGGTTGTGGAGTCCATCCACAAAGCAATTTCTTGTATCCAAGGATGTTACATTTGATGAGCAAGGTACTTGGTATGCAGGTAAATATAATGTACATGCAGATGTTGAAGAAGTAGTGGATCAAAGGAAAGGTAAAGCAAAGATTCAATTACTTGATGAAAGTGAGAATACTGAAGTACAGGTTGAAGTTGAAGAGAGGCCAAGGTTTGATCCAGAATGTGATGAACCAGAGACTTCAAAAAGTGCAGAAGTTAGGAGGTCATCTAGGCACAAATGGCAACCTACAAGGTATAGCTATGACACCTCATTCTTGACTACTAAAGATTATGCTTATTTGGTAAAAGCAGATGAAGATCCATCTACTTATGATGAAGCCAAAGGCAAGAGAAATTGGGAAGAAGCCATGCAAGAGGAGTATGATGCATTGATAGAGAATCAGACTTGGGATTTGGTTCCTAAACCAAATGGTCAGAAAATCATTGGTTGTAAGTGGGTTTATAAAACCAAAAGATTTGCAGATGGAAGTGTGTCTAGGTACAAAGCTAGAATTGTTGTGAAAGGGTATGCACAGACATATGGAGTGGACTATGATGAGACTTATAGTCCTGTGGCAAAAATGACAACCATCAGAACTCTCATAGCAATTGCTGCTTGTAAAGGTTGGAAGCTATCTCAATTAGATGTTAAAAATGCTTTTTTGAATGGTTACATTTCAGATGAAGTTTACATGGAGCAACCAGATGGATTCAAAGATCAAGTGAATCCAAATTATGTGTGTAAGCTCAAGAGAGCTTTGAATGGATTAAAGCAGGCCCCAAGGGCATGGAATTATAGGCTTGTAAAATTCTTGAATGATCTTGGATTTCAAGCATCAAAGGCAGATAGTAGCTTGCTTGTCAAAGCAAGTGAAGATGGATTTATTTATGTTTGTATTTATGTTGATGACATAATACTTAGAGGAACAGATGATAAAGGAATACAAATGATCAAGAAGCAAATGGAGAAAGAGTTCAAAATCAGTGATTTGGGGAACTTGTCATTCTTCTTGGGAATGGAGATTTTATATACTCAACATGGAGTATATGTGACCCAAGAAAGGTATCTTAAAAATTTGCTAACCAAATTTAAAATGGAAGATTGCAGGGTTGCACCTACACCATTGGAAGTGAACCATAAATTTTCTAGATTTGGAGGAGAAGAATTCAGAGACATGAAGCTCTATCAAAGTTTGGTTGGTAGCTTGATTTATGCTACATTAACAAGGCCTGATTTGTCATATGCAGTTGGTGTGCTTTCACAATTCATGCATTGTCCTAGAAAGGAACATTGGAAAAAAGCAGGACAAAGAGTACTTAGGTACATCAAGGGTTCACTCAAAGAAGGGCTGTACTATGGATTTACTTCTGATACAAGAGTGAAGATATATAGTGATGCAGATTGGGCAGGTAATGTGGATGATAGAAGATCAACACATGGATATTTGTGCTATGTAGGAGACAAATTGATTTCATGGTGTTCTAAGAAGCAACATACAGTTGCTTTGTCATCTACAGAAGCAGAATATAAAGGTATGGTGGAAGCTGCAAAGGAGGTAATATGGCTAAAGACACTTATGAAGGTCTTTGATGTGGTTCAAAGTACTCCTATTGTTTGTGGAGACAATATGAGTTCTTTATACTTGGCAGCTAATCCTGTGTTTCATGCTAGAACTAAGCATATTGAAATACAGTATCATTTTCTGAGAGAGGTCATTGATAAGGAAATTGAAGTTATGTATACATCTACAAAAGATCAACTTGCAGATATGATGACAAAAAGTCTAGATGGACCAAAGCTACAGAGATTTAAGGATATGGCAGGAATTAAGAAGATAGAGAAGAACCTCAATTAATGATTGAGGGGGAGCTGTTGGTGCATGTCAATCATCAATTGAAGGTTTATGAAGAAATGAAGTCAAGGAATCAAGAAGGGAACAAATTCAGAAGGTTGAAGGAAGGACATATTCAGAAATTCAAAACTATGTACACATATGTACATTACTTCAGATATAGCTGACTCATACTTTTGATTAGTCATAAGCTTGTATATATTTGCCTATAAATGTTTGATGAAAAAGTTGGGGCAAATAGAACAGAATGAGTATAGAGAATAGGAAGAGTGAAATGAGTAGTAGAGAGTGTCATTAGACACATGAGAAGTGAGTTGAATTCATCAACTTCACTCAATTGTAATTTTCTGAGAAATCAATAAAACTTGCGCCCGATGTTTTGCTGTCTGTTCCTTTTGTGTTTAATCTTTTGAGGAATCCTTCTGCACGTATCTAAGTCCATAGCTGATCTATCTATGGCTAGAATTTGAGAGGCTAATTGCAATCAGGTTGAGAGAATTTAGTTTAGGAACATTCATATGTAATGATGTTCTGAGAGTCGACAAAACTGGCGCAGATTTCATACTCAGAGAAATGAACATTACTCAGTGTGTGGTGTAAAGTTTTACACAAGTGAGGGCTCAAAATCTAAGTTGGAAGGTAAGCCATTTATGGCTAAAAGATCTTGATCAAACGGGTTCGACATTGGGAGAGCTGTAGCTAAGAAGTTGTAGGTGTCAAAGTCGTCATTACAGAGAAGCTATTTCAGACATAGGTAAAGTGTTTCACACATTTCTCAGTGTGTACTCAGTCATTTTGAGAAATTTAACTTGGAAAGGTTGCGCAATCTCAAGGCGAAGTATTGTGCAAAGTTTTATTAAAAACTTTACAGGATTGATTAGTCAATGAGTGATTAATCTGTAGCAGACTTTTTTGAGAAGTTGAATTTTTCAGAGTAATCAATTTTCTGATAAGGTTGATGAATGTTGTCTAAATTTGGTGGAGTCTAAAGTTGATCTTGATATAGAGGTGGTCTTAATTCAAGATCAACTTGTTCTTTTGGAGATTAAGACTCTCCATCAATGATAGTAGACACATACTAACACTTATACCACCACCCATACGAATGCTTATATTAAGTTTTGTTTTGATAATATGCCTTGTGCAATATCTCTTCTTCAACATAGTTAGATTCATGATTTGATATGATTTGAAGCATGTAAATATGTCTCTTTCCTAAGTATTAGTCTTATTGGATGACTTTATCTCATCATTGCATGGAAGGAATATTCCTCTTCGTGTTTAGGAAGTTGCCATTCATGAGCTCTCTAATGTATCCACTTCTTTATCACTTGTTGATCCCATGTTCACCCATATGTCACCTTCATCAAGAGACTTATTCTGCCCTTTTATGCAAGCTTCATTTTAATAATTTCTCATTGATAATCTTTCATGTCCTTGGTGATGTAGAAATCACCTTTGATGATGTTCTTGAAGTAGTTGGAAAACTCTTCTCCAAGTTTTGTTGCTATTGTTTGAACATATTTTCTTTTTCATATTTGTTTGCAACATGTCATTCTTATCACACTTAGATGAACGCTCTTGAAATTTGACATTTAGTAATAACATATATATCCGTTTCTTTAATAACAACCATGAGATATATATCTATCTTAATTTTGCACCTAGTTTATGCCTTAGTTCATGGGATCTATGAAGATGAAATACATGACCGAACAGTTTAATATTTGAAAGGTTGGGTTTCCTACCAGGCAAAGCTAAATATGGTGTTAGTGCATGTATTAATCATACTTGAAACTTTTTTAATATTTATATTGTATTTTCTACATCATCCCAATAAGAATACGAAACATTCACTTCATTTATCATTGCCATAGCTAGCACGTGCTATATATCTTTTACTTTCTATTCCTAACCCATGTTTTTGCGATATATATAAGTGAAAATTAATTTATCATCCATTAATTGTCCATAAATAAATTCATAAAAATCATTTGAAAAATATACTCCTCATTTTATATTGTTTGAGAGTTTTTAAGCACATAACCATCTCGTTTTACACTTGGATTTGTAACATCTTAAAGTGGTAGTGCACCTCCCACTTGACATTCATGTTTGAATGATAAATTTGAATGTAGAAAGCAATTAAAAGAAATGTGATTTCCATTCATTTGCTGTCTTATTGTTCCTCATAAATATATATATGAGGCTCAACACTTCATTGTTCACATTTCATCCCTTCTTCAATGGAAATCTATTTTATTTAACTCGTTGAAATGCATGGTGAAAGTCTTGCATATTATGAGATGTAAAATTGAGTGAAAAACTCAACAAAGATATGTATTGAGTCTCATTCATCCTATATAAATCTTGTGGGCAATTATTTTATAGCATGAATCAATCTCCCCAATCTATTTATTTCCATTTGAGAGGTAGATATTGTGATGGTTTTATGGTTTTAGCTTCATGATGAAGAGCCTTGCTTGATTGGTCTTCTTGCAATGAGCTTTAATTTATACTTCGAGATTAAAAGAAAAACCAATATTTAATATTAAGCCTCAGTTCTCGACATCTTTCAACCATTTCTCCAATTAACACCAATTTCTAAGCGATGGTTAGCACATCCAACACATCCTTTAGCATCAAGGTAATTTGAGATCCATCCAATGAGACATCTCCCACATGTGTGATGTTTTTCTCAATTGAATGTCCTGTCTTCAAGTTCACCAATAATGGGGAAGCTTATATTAGATAATACTTCCCATTTGCACTCTATTATTACTAAAGCCATTATGTATGTACTATGTAAGGTTTTTAGCAAGTCATTCCATTCACACCATACATTATAGAGTAGTTCTCGTTTCATGATTTGTTGAGGCACTATAATAACTACATTTGTTCCGTTTATACCTTCGCTTTCATCCTCACTTGGAATAGAAATTTTGCCATAGTGATCTTGATTTTCATAGCTGCAACATTCTCCAATAGATTGTTCTTTTCCTTGTGATCTTCCAACTCCTCCTTTGTTCCTTCTTATTACATTTGATCCATCAATTTTTCCTTCTTGAAGTTTTCCTTGATTGTTTATGCCTTTATCCACATAGAAATATTGGACTTGATTGCCCTTTTATTGAGATCCTTCTTGACACATCTCTTTAATAACCATTAGTGTGACTAGTTGGCCAAACTCAAAGAAAGAATCCTATACATGCACTAATGTAGTGAATGCTCTCCATATTTCATCTCTTCTCCATCCATTCAGATTATGAGCAACAAATTCATCATCTTGAATTATGTTTCTAATTGAGCCAATGGAATCTCAAAGCTACTTAACATTGAAAATGTTTTCATCAATATTAGTCATTGTTGGTTTTCTTGGATTACTGAACTCATTCCTTTGTTGAATATTCCTTTTTGTGGAGTAGTATAAATACACATATCACTAGTAATACTAAAAACATTTACCTAATGTTTCTTTATGATCATTCATCATTTGTTTCTCCTAATTTAGTGCTATCAATTTTTCTCTTGTTTAGTGTTATGCATATCTCTTGACTCATAAGTATAAAAAGACAAGAAAAGGAAACTAAGACAAAAGAGTGTAGAGAGTCGATTATATATTATAGGCACACAATGACTAATAGACATGATGTTAAGATTCATACCTATTGATATTTCTTTAGAAATCCATGTTGACAACCTCCTCTAGACCTATTTTCTCTAGGTGCTTTCATAAATGTTATGGTTGGGGCCCATCCTCTTTTCTAAAGTCCTAATTTATCTCCTTCTCATTTCTCCATCTTTGTATGATGCACCTCTTCGTGGTCTTGGTGATGGAAGATGGAGTAAGATATTTTAACCCACGAACTATACTATCTTCTTTGCATGTTAGCCAATTCTTGACAGAACTTAGTGAGCATACTATACTGAGCATGATGCACATCCATAGCTGGCTTGTAGGAAATACCTCACCCTTCATGGTCTTATCTATTAAAATAGGAAGCAGAATATATCCTCTTACAATGAGACAATTCACATAACCTTGAGGATAAATCCTGAGAGTCAAATGATGACATGGACCTTCTTAGGCCTCTAGATTAGTGTTTCTTTTGTGCATACTATTTGTCTATTTCATAGTGACATTCTCCTAGTAACAAAACACCAACCGCATGGAACTACAAAAATTACTTTGATTTTTTTCTACTCATGCTTCATTCCCTAACCATGCACATTAATGATCATCAATTCACAAAAGGAGTACTATAAAGATCTTCCCAAAAGTACCATCCTACATTTGACTATAAGAAAACCTAGATAGAATAGTTTGTTGATCTCCTTGATTGATCTTTTGACTTCATGATATGGTAGTGATATCTTTATGTTTTGGAGATGCTAGTAGCACCCGTATATCATCTGTACACGATATATATTTTTTTTTCTTTCAACAACAAAACTCTAAACTATAAAGAGAAAATCATTACAAAAGAGTTGAAAGGAAATAGAAAAAGAGATATCCCTAGATAAACTACAAAATAAGGCACCAAACATTATAGTCTATGTTTGACTATGTCTCAATATCTTTTTATATAATTAGCTTTCCTCTAGTGTTCTTCCAAAATTGCTTTTGCCTCTAGGAGTCATTAGACCAAATCCTTTCGAACTTTGAGTAACCCTATTATCAATACAACTAGTACTTTGAATAAGACACCATTTAGTGAACTAGTTTTGTTTGAGGCCCACTAACGATTTTTCATCATAGTTTGAATAGTATTTGGAATTCATATCCTTGCAAGTCTTTGCAAAAGGAAATGAAGAACCTGAAACCTTTTGGGTTCCCCAAACACATGAGAAAAAATATGTGTGCTAAGATCAATGTTATATTTTCTCATCCATGGAAACCATTGAGCGAGATGTACTCATCATAGTTTTTAAAGGCATGTTGGCTCCATGATCTACTCTTACTAATCCAAGCCTCAACCATTCCCTAGCATCAAAACATTCAGATCACCCAAAAAACTAGTGCTGTGGTAGCATATATTTGCCAGTTGAGATTAGGCACTAAAAATGTAGCTCCATATGAAGCACACATTTTTCACTTTGACTCCAACAACAATTGAAACACTTTATGAAAGGAATCACCGACATTCTGATTGCCATGGTTCTTTCCTCCAAACTACTGTTGATATATTTAGGTAGTGATGTGTGTGAACACTCTAGGACTGCCGGGGCACTTTTTTCCCTCTTTAGGAGGTTTTTTTCCCTCAGCTTGTATATACGCCTATTGCCCTAATGGGCTACTTATCTTTGTACATTCTCTAGTAATACATTCAGTATTGTGTGTTTGTGCTCCAAGCTTCTTCTTCTTCCTTGTGTTGTTCGCGTGCTTCCGCAGACGTCTATCTCCAACAATTGGTATCAGAGCAGGTCGTCGATTCTTCTAGGGCGCCCTCGACACTCCTCCGTTTGCAGTCTCAGATTCACACGAAATTTGGTGAGCATACTCAGGGTGTTTCCGAGATCAAAACAGCTTCACTATGTGGTGCTACAAATACAGGTGCTGGAGGTGTTGGAGCTGATGAAGATGGTGTCGAAGATGATATTCCGCAGATTCCTGTTCATGCTGCTGTTTTTGTTGCACCTACTGTAGAGCAGATTCGTTGGGATGGCAGAGATGCCCAGGCACATGCATTGATAGCTTTGTCTGTCAAACGTGCTATTATTCCTCACATTCGCTCTTGCAGAACAACAAAGGATGCTTGGGATACACTTACCACTTTGTACCAGGCTAGGAATGAGGCTCGTGTTGCTTACCTCCGAAAACAGTTGGAGAGTGAGCACATGAATGAAGGTGATTCTATGGATAGTTTTCTCACAAAGATCAAAGACCTGAAGGAACAATTGATTTCTGCTGATGAGGTTATACAAGATAGCTCACTTGTGCAGACCGTTCTGAATGGTCTTCTTGATTCATATCAGAGTTTTGCCTCTACTCTTCGGTTGATGATGAAAGGCAATCCGAATGCCTTGTCATTTGAGGAATTAGTCTCTGTTCTGTTGCAGGAGGATCAGTCCAGGCAAAACAGGTCCATTATGCGTGTTGCAAATCAAGCTTTCTTGGCTAGTCAGAAGAGCAAAGGAAAATGGAGCTCTTCTACTAGTAAGCAGAAATCTGCAAATGCTGCACAATCGAAGAACCAGGATAAAGATGAGAAGAAATCAGAAAAGCAGAAATTGTTCTGCAAGTACTGGAAAGGAAATGATCATATTATAAAGAACTGTCCAAAACTGGCTGCTAATCAGGCAAAGAAGAAAGAGGCTGGAATGGTTGTTGCAGAGGCCTCTACACCAAAAACAGAGTCAGCAAATCTTGTGTAGGAAGAAGAATGGGCGTTTACTACTGTCTGCAGTTTTGACCCATCTTCTCATGATGAGTGCATGTCTGCAATAGACTCAGATGTTTGGTACTTTGACAGTGGGGCGACCAAACATATTACCTCGCAACACAATTTCTTCTCTTCACTCGAGCTTGCCCCTACAGGGAGTACCGTGACATGTGCCAATAACTCCTCTTATCCTGTTATGGGAGTTGGTAAGATCATTCTGACTACTGCTGATGGTAGTTCTTTCACTTTGTCAGATGTTTTATCTGTGCCAGGGATAAAAAAGAACCTGTTATCAGTTTCTGCATTAGCCAAGATTGGCTTGGTTGTGAAATTCGTTGATGACAGGTGTATAGTCCATGATCTCTCAAATGGTGATGTGATTATTGCTTCTGGCATTTTATGTCGTGGGCTGTATAAGCTCATAGACTATGAAAGATCTGTGAATGATTCGGCATGTGCAGTTCATGATTCTCAGGCTATGTCAGATGCAAAGCTTTGGCATGCACGCTTTGGTCATCTGAATTTTGCTAGTTTGTTACGCTTGCAGAAATCTGAAATGGTGTCCTCTTTGCCCAAACTTGAGGCACCTGGAAAACATGTTTGTGAAGGCTGTATTTTGGGCAAAATGCAGCATTCTTCCTTTCCAAAAGATGGTTCAGTTCGAGCTACGCAGAAATTGCAGCTTGTACATAGTGATTTTTGTGGTCCTATGCAGACACCCTCTTTTGGAAATTACCTTTACTTCGTGACTTTCATTGATGATTTTTCCAAGCATGCCTGGGTATATCCACTCAAAGCAAAGTCCGAAGTATTCATGTGCTTCAAACAGTTTTTGGTTTTGGCTGAAAATTTGTCAGCATGTAAAATGGGCACCCTCCGTTCTGATCGAGGGGGGGAATATCTATCTTCAAATTTTAATGCATTTCTGGCTGAACGTGGGATAAAACACCAGTGTAGAGTGCCGTATACACCTCAACAGAATGGAGTTGCTGAAAGAAAGAAGAGGTCACTCATGGAGATGGCGAGATGCATGGTCAAAAGTCAGGCTTTACCACATAGTTTCTGGCTTGAGGCTGTCATGTGTGTAGCATATGTACTGAACAGGTGTCCCACTAAAGCGTTGTAGTCTATCACTCCATATGAGGCTTGGCATGACCGCAAGCCATCTGTTGCTCATCTGCATGTTTTTGGTTGTTTGGCATATGCATTAGTGCCTGAACAACATCGCAGAAAATTGGATGATAAGGCAATAAAATGTATTTTTGTTGGGTACAGTTCTGAAAGTAAAGGCTATCGTCTATATCATCCACAGACTAAACGCATTCTGGTTAGCCGTGATGTTGTCTTTGTGGAAGATGCTATTCAGCCATTGCTTTCATGTACTAAGGAGACATCTGTTAGCCCCAAAGACATGTATGATACTTTGATGCCTCTTTTTACAGGTGGACAGTCTAGTGCTGGTCCTAATGAGGCAACTTCTCAGCCTTTGCAGGTTTCATATGATGATGCAGATCATTCCATTTCTGATGCAGATTTACATGATGCACTTGCTGATGAGAGAGCTCATATATTGAGCAGGCAAAAACTATGCCAAAATGGCTGGTGCCGACTTTGCGTGACAGCAAATTAGATGCACCTTTGTCATATCATACTCGTTCAGGCTCTCATAGTGCCTCCTTTGCATCAGATTGCTATGCTATGGCTGCATCTAGTCTCTGTGATGAGAATGAGCCTGTTTCTTTTGATGAAGCACAGAATTCAGAAATTTGGATGGCTGCTATGCAATCTGAATATGGTGCTATAATGAAGAATGGTACATGGAATTTATGTGACTTGCCTCCTGGCAAGAAAGCCATTGGCACTAAGTGGGTATACAAGTTGAAGCGTAAACTTGATGGTACAGTTGACAGGTATAAGGCTAGGCTTGTTGCAAAGGGTTATGCGCAGGAAAGAGGCATTGATTTTGATGAGACCTTTGCACCTACATGCCGTATGACTACTGTTCGGAGCATTTGTGCACTTGCAGCCCATCATGGTTGGAATGTGCATCAGTTGGACATTAAAATAGCATTTCTGAATGGTGACTTGCATGAAGAAGTGTATGTTTTCCAGCCCCGTGGCTTTGTGCAGAAAGGGCATGAAAACCAGGTTTGCAGGTTAAAGAAGGCATTATATGGTTTAAAGCAAGCACCACGTGCTTGGTATGAGAAGATACATGCCTATCTGATTGCACATGGTTTTGAGAACAATCCAACTGAAAGCACCTTATATGTTAAACGTGCTAATGATGTGCTTCTGATCATTGTTGTCTATGTTGATGACATGCTGCTCACTGGTCCTATTGAGACACATATTGCTGATTTTAAGGCTGATTTGCATGCATCATTTGAGATGTCTGATTTGGGGCATTTGCATCACTATTTGGGCATTCAGTTTATGCACGTTGATGGTGGAATGGCTTTGTGTCAAACGAAATATATTGACACATTATTGCAGCGTTTTGGCCTTGAAGATTGTAAGCCTATTGCCACTCCTATGGAGACAGGTTTATGATTGAGTCTTCATGATATTGGAGATGCATTTGATGCTGTTCTCTATCAGCAGGCTGTTGGATGCTTGATTTACTTATGCATTACTCGGCCAGATATTCAGTTTGCTGTCTCACAGATGAGCAGGTTTATGCATTGCCCAGGAGTCACGCATTGGAAAGCGGTTAAGCGCATCTTTCGCTACTTGAGTGGTACTCGGCTACTTGGGTTGTTTTATCCCAAGGGGGGATCACTACCGCCAGATTTGCATGCTTTTTCTAACTTAGATTGGGCTGGTTGCTATGACACTCGTGTGTCCACCAGTGGTTTCTGCTTCATGCTTGGTAGCTCATGTATATCTTGGTTGAGCAAGAAGTAGCCTACTGTGGCCACTTCCAGTTGTGAGGCAGAGTATAGGGCAGCTTTCACAGCGAGTGTTGAGTGTGTGTGGCTCAGACGCCTTATGGCTGATTTAGGTGTTGGCGAGTCTTCTGCCACCACCATCTTCACTTACAGTCAGAGCGCATTGGAAGTTGCGAGGAACCCTGTGTTCCATGCTCGCACTAAGCACATTGAGGTGCATTCTCACTATGTCAGGGAGAGGTTCTTTGCTGGGGAGGTCAGCTTGGCACATGTGCCCACGCAGGAGAACATTGCAGACCTTTTCACGAAACCTAGTGTCCTCGTAACTTTGTTTGCGAAGTGTACAAACTTAACCGCTAACATGTGGGTTAAGCATCCCACGAGGATTAAGCATCCCACGAGGATTAAGCACTTGATATTTTTTTTGTCGCATTATTTCTATTATCTAGCTACCATCCTGATCGAACATGTTTTTCGTATCAATAAATATTTTTGGCCGAAGTGCATTTTCCCATTCAAGCAAAAAATTATGAAATAGGAATGATTCTATAATTTTATGGAGTGAAATTATATTTCAGCTTCAATTTCTGGTGTTTTGGGTCCCTAAATTTACCAAGTCTTCTCGTTGCGTATTCTCCTTAATATACGCTGGAAGCTTTGATGTTAGCATTTTTTATTTTCTACGCATAATAATCTTACAATTGTAAATAACCTTAAGTCATATGTCGCCACGCTTTAGACCAAGTTTTGCATTCAATCAGAGTATAAATATTTCAGTTTTGTTATTCTTTCACTCTAATTTCATAAAAGTTGGCGAATTCTTTAATGATTGGGGGTTTTCTGTGTTCACTTTTATTGTTCCAATATTGATTATAAGAAGAAGTCATAATCATTAATATATTTGTAAGGAAACTCTTTGTAAGAATTTTTTCATATTCAATTTTCCTTGCTTCACTATGAATAAGTAGGAGTAGATATTCCGAAAGAATTCTACATCCATCAGTGGTCATTTCTAACTTTGGTTCATGACCTTCAACAAAGTTCATCATCCATAGCATGTTAGTACTATGAATCACATTCCCCATAATCCTACGCGCATGGATAGAAAATAAATAAACCATCCAACTTGTGTGGACAACGAATATTTGATGGAAGCAAATCATGTATGCGTTTAAAGCTTGATTTGACTGCTCATTTCCTACAAATCTCTAGAAGAACTATGACGTTTACGAACATCTTTTGCCATCAATCCTTATGGCATCTTTCCAGAGACCACTGGTAAATGCTAGTGCGAAATCACATGGGAGGTCACAGAATCGCATGGAAGGTCACAGAATCGCATGGAAGGTGTGCTCCGAGTCACGAGTTTCAAAGGAAATAAAACAAATGTATATTTCTAACCAAGGCCTCAAGTGGGATATTAGATCTTCGAAGTAGATCTCGATTCTTATAGTCCTAATGACAAATTGAAACGAGATTAGATACTGAGTATGGAACGCAAATCGAACGCAAAGCCAGGATACTTGGGGCGACGACACACAAAAAAAAAAAAAAGAAAATGGCAACGGAGGAGCGAAATATACACTCGTTCCTACAGCTCCGAAAATTGTCTGAGAATTGTCTTATCGTATTAAAGTATCTTGTCTGTCCTTTCCTTGCGTCGTATATATGTAGAAGTTCAAACGGGAACGAGACTGCCAAAAGTTGCGCAATCTAATGCAGCAGAAAGACTTTCTACATTTATTTGATCGCTTTCGTTTATATAGATCTGATGTTGACATCGACACTTGCCATTTAAGCTGCAAACATTGCATAGTTTTTTTTTTCGTATCTTCGTTTCGATCAGTCCAGCAGTTATGCTGCTCTTAACCTTCTTCATAGAAATCCATTCCATATGAACGGATTCGTTGGCATGAAAATATATCCCTACATGTAAATAATATTGTAAACTCTTGGATGAGTCAATGGTAGTCCAGAGGGGATACGGTTCTGTCATTCCCTGGGAAAGAGAAAAGATACGAGCGAATCACTTAACTTCCTTGGAGTATAATAACTAAAGACAGAGGACGCTTGGCATCATTGCCCCTCCAAAACCGGACATGTCATAAAATTCCCGATGCGAAATGAATTGGCATGGACATGCGAGTTGGGACACATCGTCTTCTACTGTGGTAAGATAAGCATGAACTACCGATTCGTACGTTGTTTTTTTTCAAAAAGAAGTTCTACTCCATACACTCTGGATACATTCTACCTTTTTGATTAATTTTACCTCAAATGCATCTATTGAACACAACGTAGAGGGTTATTTCACGAAAACTACTACTTAGATCGCTACAGCTATATTACATTGGCCTTAATTTGATCTGGTTCGCATCAGGCTAACTGAAGAGGAGAACCTCCGATAAGCCAAAAGAAGTTTGGTCTAAAGGGTTTCAGTAATCGAAGGACTTGCGGTTCCAACCTCAAACAACATGGATAAGATTTGAGGGCATTGTTCAGAGACATAGAGTCGATTAGGAGGATTGGTGCCTCTTAAGTACAATGATTGATACTTGGTGGGACTTGGAATGTTGCCTTTTTATCGGATAGGAAGCACCGAATCCGAAACATATTGAATGGAAATATGGTAATCCGATTGAGGATATCCCAAGGATCACAGAACCAAAGGATTTCCTTCAAGATCTCAACAGGAAGTGGCACTTTAAAGTTGGTCTTGGATTCGATGGATTCTTAAATTGAACAACCTTTTGCATCTTATGATAGGAAGAAGGAAACTGATCCTCTTATGGAAAAGCTTCCATAGCTGAATCTCGACCAACGTCAAAGCTCCTATGACATATGGAGCTTTGTCTTATTTAAAAGACTCCATCGGGAATAGGAAGAACTTTCTTAGCTATTCTTCTCCTACCCTAGAAGTGCCCTATCTAGATGAGGGTCAAAGAACATCTTCAATTTGATCACTCTATTAACTAGAAACAAGTTGTAGTGCGGTGCAATTCTCTCTCTCTCTCTCTCTCTCTCTCTCTCTCTCTCTCTTTCTCTCTCTCTCTCCCCGCTCCGTCCCCCATAGCTCCCCCCACCTCGTCTCCAACCCACCTGCCCGTAGCCCCCGCCACCCCGTCTTACTCCCGGTCGCAGCCCCGGCCACCCCCTCCTACTCTCGCCCGTAGTCCCCGCAACCTACCCCCCCACCCGCGCATACTCCCACCAGCAGCCCTCGGAGCCCACCCCCATGCTTCCCTCTCACAGTTCCCCGCCCCCCGCCTAGTCCCACCCACCCTCTCTCTCTCTCTCTCTCTCTCTCTCTCTCTCTCTCTCTCCCCGCTGTACCCCCATCCTCCGCTGTCCCAAAAGTCACCCTCCTGTAGCCCTAACTCTCCCCCATCCTCCAATTCCGTAAGCCCACAAGTGTGCATCCCCATTGACCAACTAATTCCCTCCTCTCCACACACACGTACATGGTTGCTTATAACTCTTTTTCTCTCGCAATGATGCAAGGCGACAGAAAGAGCATAATTGAGCCTTTGCATAAACACTTATATGAGTACATTGGTCTTATTTGAGCTAATTTAGGAGTAAGCAATAGTGTGCGACTTTGCTCACATTTAGTGGAGCTTGAGGATAAAGCCTGCGATTGAAGGATGAAATGAGAAGACCAACCTCTTCCCTCCATCCCACCATCCCACCATCCCTCCTTCCCTCCATCCCACCATCCCTCAATTCCACCATCCCTCCATTCCACCATCCCTCCATCCCACCGTCGCTCTATCCCACCATCCCTCCATCGCACCATCCCTCAATTCCACCATCCCTCCATTCCACCATCCCTCTATCCCTCCATTCCACCATCCCTCCATCCCGCCGTCCCTCCATCCCACCATCCCTCCATCCCACCATCCCTCCATCCCTCCATCTCACCATCCCTCCATCCCACCGTCCCTCCATTCAATCATCCGTCCATCCGTCCATCCCACCATCCCTCCATCCCACCATCCCACCATCCCTCCATCCCACCATACCTCCATTCCACCATCCCACCATCCCTCCATCCCACCATCGCTTCATCCCACCATCCCTCCATCCCACCATCCCTCCATCAACTAGAAACAAGTTGTAGTGCGGTGTAATTCTCTCTCTCTCTCTCTCTCTCTCTCTCTCTCTCTCTCTCTCTCTCTCTCTCTCTCTCTCTCTCTCTCTCTCTCTCTCTCTCTCTCTCTCCCCCACAGCTCCCCCCACCTAGTCTCCCACCCACCTTTCCGCAGCCCCCCACCCCCTCTTACTCCAGGTCGCAGCCCCGGCCACCCCCTCCTACTCTCGCCCGTAGCCCCCGCAATCCACCCCCCACCCCCTCATACTCCCACCCGTAGCCCTCACAGCCCACCCCCATGCTTCCCTCTCACAGTTCCCCGCCTAGTCCCACCCACCCTCCCTCCCTCTCTCTATCTCTCTCTCTCTCTCTCTCTCTCTCTCTCTCTCTCTCTCTCTCTCTCTCTCTCTCTCTCTCTCTCTCTCTCTCTCTCTCTCTCTCTCTCTCTCTCTCTCCCCCCCCCCCCGCTGTACCCCCATCCTCCGGTGTCCCATAAGCCACCCTCCCGCAGCCCTACCTCTCCACCATCCTCCAATTCCGTAAGCCCACAAGTGTGCATCCCCATTGACCAACTAATTCCCTCCTCTCCACACACACGTACATGGTTGCTTATAGCTCTTTGTCTCCCGCAATGATGCAAGGTGACAAAAAGAGCATAAATGAACCTTTTCATAAACATTGATATGAGTACATTGGTCTGATTTGGGCTGGTTTAGGAGTAAGCGATAGTGTGCGACTTCGCTCACATTTAGTGGAGCTTGAGGATAAAGCCCACGATTGAAGGATGAAATGAGAAGACCAACCTCTTCCCTCTATCCCACCATCCCACCATCCCTCCTTCCCTCCATGCCACCATGCCTCCATTCCACCATCCCTCCATTCCACCATCCCTCCATCCCTCCATTCCATAGTCGCTCTATCCCACCATCCCTCCATCCAACCATCCCTCCATTCCACCATCCCTCTATCCCTCGACTTACCATCCCTCCATCCCACCGTCCCTCCATCCCACCATCCGTCTATCCCACCATCCGTCCATCCCTCCATCCGTCCATCTCACCATCCATCCATCCCTCCATCCCACCCTCCCTCCATTCAACCATCCCTCCATCCCTCTATCCCACCATGGCTCCATCCCACCATACCTCCATTCCACCATCCCACCATCCCTCCATCCCACCATCCGTCCATCCCACAGTCCCTCCATCCCACCATCCCTCCATTCCACCATCCCTCTATCCTCCATTCCACTGTCCCTCCATCCCGCCATCCCTCTGAGTTAGATAGCAAATAATCTGATAGAAATAAAAATATTTTTTTCATAGATACACATTCACACCATCAGTTGTTGCTAGTAAAATTTTCTAATGCTATCAAAGTATTAGGATCATATTGTGGTCTCTTTTTGTTCATTTTGTTTATTTATCCAAATCTAAGTGATTATTCTCATAAAATAAGGCTTTTTTGGTCCATTTCATAATTGTCACTGGCGTAGGTGAGTATTCTCATAAGATAAGGCTTTATTGGTTCATTTCAAAATTCTCTCTTGAATTTATCAAATAACGTATTGTAAATTTAGCATAATTCTACTAGATTTATGTACTCAAAATTTTGAAAATATTTCCTGAATTGGCATATTTTTGGGGGAATTCTGAAAACCTTGTATAGTGGTGTAAAGATTTTTGAAGAGCATGCACAAAAGGCTATTTTATCACATATATTTTCTCTTTTATTGACGTACTTTTCGTTTATCATGACGCAGTGTTTAAGGTTCCATGAGAGTCGGATTAAGAAGTTGTTTTCATTTTATCAAATGAGATACTTGAGATGGGGATGCATGTATGAGAGCATGACCATTGCTGGTTCCATTTACATTTGCAATAGAATACAGTAAAAATAATGAATAATTCA
>CM035420.1:145804613-145817113 GCA_020310875.1 Ceratopteris richardii | reverse complement strand
TTTAATTATATCCATTCCTCATAAGCTTGGCTTCATGAGTAAAGAGTTTTCACATGAGTATGTTGATATCTAGTACTTGCATATCCATGTATAATAACAAGCTAGTGGTGAATGCTTCCAACTCAAGATCTACTATGATTCCATTGATGATTTTTTCGCCTATTTTCTCTTCATCTATGAACACTCGAATGTTTCCTACCTCATTGAATGTGTCCTTGACTTTATTGAAAATTCCATGACCTTCTCCTTGGATTTTTTTTTTGTTAAGAGATATGGACAGCATCCATAGATGATTCGTCTTGGCCTTGGTGCTTGAAGAGAAGGATTCTTGCAATGCACTTTAGGTCTTGTATGAATTCTAAGAACTCCTATTGGGTAGACGTAAGAACAAAAAAAAAACAAATTCTTGTCGAAAACAAGCCTTAATTTTTTTGCTCTAATTTTCAGCACGAATTCAATGCCTAGCATCAACTCCTTCTTGAAAATGGGAGCTTTCTGCATTTTTTTTTTCATTAAGCAACTCTAGAAGGAAGATTGGACATATGATCGATATCGTCAAGCGTCGTGAACACCTTGTTCATTACTAAAAAGCTAAGAATATGGACAAGAATATGGAACAAGAATGAATGATATGGGAAATCTACTCTTTCTACACGAGTAGACGTAGTGTCCTCGTAACTTTGTTTGCGAAGTGTACAAACTTAACGGCTAACATGTGGGTTAAGCATCCCAGGAGGATTAAGCACTTGATATTTTTTTTGTCGCATTATTTCTATTATTTAGCTACCATCCTGATCGAACATGCTTTTCGTATCAATAAATATTTTCGGCCGAAGTGCATTTTCCCATTCAAACAAAAAATTATGAAATAGGAATGATTCTATAATTTTATGGAGTGAAATTATATTTCAGCTTCATTTTCTGGTGTTTTGGGTCCCTAAATTTACCAAGTCTTCTCGTTGCGTATTCTCCTTAATATACGCTGGAAGCTTTGATGTTAGTATTTTTTATTTTCTACGCATAATAATCTTACAATTGTAAATAACCTTAAGTCATATGTCGCCACGCGTTAGACCAAGTTTTGCATTCAATCAGAGTATAAATATTTCAGTTTTGTTATTCTTTCACTCTAATTTCATAAAAGTTGGCGAATTCTTTAATGATTGGGGGTTTTCTGTGTTCACTCTTATTGTTCCAATATTGATTATAAGAAGAAGTCATAATCATTAATATATTTGTAAGGAAATTCTTTGTAAGAATTTTTTCATATTCAATTTTCCTTGCTTCACTATGAATAAGTAGGAGTAGATATTCCGAAAGAATTCTACATCCATCAGTGGTCATTTCTAACTTTGGTTCATGACCTTCAACAAAGTTCATCAATCCATAGCATGTTAGTACTATGAATAACATTCCCCATAATCCTACGCGCATGGCGAGAAAATAAATAAACCATCCTACTTGTGTGGACAACGAATTTAATGGAAGCAAATCATGTATGCGTTTAAAGCTTGATTTGACTGCTCATTTCCTACAAATCTCTAGAAGAACTATGACGTTTACGAACATCTTTTGCCATCAATCCTTATGGCATCTTTCCAGAGACCACTGGTAAATGCTAGTGCGAAATCACATGGAAGGTCACAGAATCGCATGGAAGGTCACAGAATCGCATGGAAGGTGTGCTCCGAGTCACGAGTTTCAAAGGAAATAAAACAAATGTATATTTCTTACCAAGGCCTCAAGTGGGATATTAGAGCTTCGAAGTAGATCTCGATTCTTATAGTCCTAATGACAAATTGAAACGAGATTAGATACTGAGTATGCAACGCAAATCGAACGCAAAGCCAGGATACTTGGGGCGATGACACACAAAAGAAAAAAAAAAAAAAAAAAAAAAATGGCAACGGAGGAGCGAAATATACACTCGTTCCTACAGCTCCGAAAATTGTTTGAGAATTGTCTTATCGTATTAAAGTATCTTGTCTGTCCTTTCCTTGCGTCGTATATATGTAGAAATTCAAACGGGAACGAGACTGCCAAAAGTTGCGCAATCTAATGCAGCAGAAAGACTTTCTACATTTATTTGATCGCTTTCGTTTATATAGATCTGATGTTGACATCAACACTTGCCATTGAAGCTGGAAACATTGCATAGTTTTTTTTTTCGTATCTTCGTTTCGATCAGTCCAGCAGTTATGCTGCTCTTGACCTTTTTCATAGAAATCCATTCCATATGAACGGATTGGTTGGCATGAGAATATATCCCTACATGTAAATAATATTGTCGAGCCTCGTATCAAAACATTAAGGCAAGCAAACTCTTGGATGAGTCAATGGTAGTCCAGAGGGGATACGGTTCTGTCGCTCCCTGGGAAAGAGAAAAGATACGAGCGAATCACTTAACTTCCTTGGAGTATAACAACTAAAGAAAGAGGACGCTTGGGTTCATTGCCCCTCCAAAACCGGACATGTCATAAAATTCCGGATGCGCAATGAATTGGCATGGACATGCGAGTTGGGACACATCGTCTTGTACTGTGGTAAGATAAGCATGAACTACCGATTCGTACTTTGTTTTTTTTCAAAAAGAAGTTCTACTCCATACACTCTGGATACATTCTACCTTTTTGATTAATTTTACTTCAAATGCATTTATTGAACACAACGCAAAGGGTTGTTTCACGAAAACTACTACTTAGATCGTTACAGCTGTATTACATTGGCCTTAATTTGATCTGGCTCGCATCAGGCTAACTGAAGAGGAGAACCTCCGATAAGCCAAAAGAACTTTGGTCTAAAGGGTTTCAGTAATCGTAGGACTTGCGGTTCCAACCTCAAACAACATGGATAAGATTTGAGGACATTGTTCATAGACACAGAGTCGATTAGGAGGATTGGTGCCTCTTAAGTACAATGATTGATACTTGGTGGGACTTGGAATGTTGCACTTTTATCGGATAGGAAGCACCGAATCCGAAACGTATTAAATGGAAATATGGTAATCCGATTGAGGATATCCCAAGGATCACAGAACCAAAGGATTTCCTTCAAGATCTCAACACGAAGTGGCACTTTAAAGTTGGTCTTGGATTCGATGGAGTCTTAAATTGAACAACCTTTTGCATCTTATGATAGGAAGAAGGAAATTGATCCTCCTATGGAAAAGCTTCCATAGCTGAATCTCGACCAACGTCAAAGCTCCTATAACATATGGAGCTTTCTCTTATTTAAAAGAATCCATCGGGAATAGGAAGAACTTTCTTAGTTATTCTTCTCCTACCCTAAAAGTGCCCCTATCCAGATGAGGGTCAAAGAACATCTTCAATTAAATCACTCTATCAACTAGAAACAAGTTGTAGTGCGGTGCAATTCTCTCTCTCTCTCTCTCTCTCTCTCTCTCTCTCTCTCACTCTCTGTCTCTCTCTCTCTCTCTCCCCCCGCTCCCTCCCCCACAGCTCCCCCGACCTTGTCTCCCACCCACCTGCCCGTAGCCCCCGCCACCCTGTCTTACTCCTAGTCGCAGCCCCAGCCACCCCCCCACCCGCGCATACTCCCACCAGCAGCCCTCGTAGCCCACCCCCATGCTTCCCTCTCACAGTTCCCTGCCCCCCGCCTAGTCCCACCCACCCTCCCTCTCTCTCTCTCTCTCTCTCCTTTCTCTCTCTCCCCACTGTCTCCCCATCCTCCGCTGTCCCAAAAGCCACCCTCCCGTAGCCTTAACTCTCCCCCATCCTCCAATTCCGTAAGCCCACAAGTGTGCATCCCCATTGATCATCTAATTCCCTCCTCTCCACACACACGCACATGGTTCCTTATAACTCTTTTTCTCCCGCAATGATGCAAGGCGACAAAAAGAGCATAAATGAGCCTTTGCATGAACACTTATATGAGTACATTGGTCTGATTTGAGCTGATTTAGGAGTAAGTGATAGTGTGAGATTTCGCTCACATTTAGTGGAGCTTAAGGATAAAGCCCGGGATTGAAGGATGAAATGAGAAGACGAACCTCTTCCCTCCATCCCACGATCCCACCATCCCTCCTTCCCTCCATCCCACCATCCCTCAATTCCACCATCCCTCCATTCCACCATCCCTCCATCCCTCCATCCCACCGTCGCTCTATCCCACTATCCCTCCATCCCACCATCCCTCCATTCCACCATCCCTGCATTCCACCATCCCTCTGTCCCTCCATTCCACCATCCCTCCATCCCGCCGTCCCTCCATCCCACCATCCCTCCATCCCACCATCCCTCCATCCCTCCATCTCACCATCCCTCCATCCCACCGTCCCTCCATTCAACCATCCCTCCATCCCACCATCCCTCCATCTCACCATCCCTCCATCCCACCATACCTCCATTCCACCATCCCACCATCCCTCCATCCGAGCATCCCTTCATCCCAGCATCCCTCCATCCCACCATCCCTCCATCAACTAGAAACAAGTTGTAGTGCGGTGCAATTCTCTCTCTCTCTCTCTCTCTAGATCTCTCTCTCTCTCTCTCTCTCTCTCTCTCTCTCTCTCTCTCTCTCTCTCTCTCTCTCTCTCTCTCTCTCTCTCTCTCTCTCTCTCTCTCTCTCTCTCTCTCTCTCTCTCTCTCCCCAGAGCTCCCCCCACCTAGTCTCCCACCCACCTTCCCGCAGCCCCCCACCCCCTCTTACTCCAGGTCGCAGCCCCGGCCACCCCCTCCTACTCTCGCCCGCCGCCCCCGCAATCCACCCCCCACCCCCTCATACTCCCACCCGCAGCCCTCGCAGCCCACCCCCGTGCTTCCCTCTCACAGTTCCCCGCCCCCCGCCTAGTCCCACCCACCCTCCCTCCCTCTCTCTATCTCTCTCTCTCTATCTCTCTCTCTCTCTATCTCTCTCTCTCTCTCTCTCTCTCTCTCTCTCTCTCTCTCCCCCTGCTGTACCCCCATCCTCTGGTGTCCCATAAGCCACCCTCCCGCAGCCCTACCTCTCCCCCATCCTCCAATTCCGTTAGCCCACAAGTGTGCATCCCCATTGACCAACTAATTCCCTCCTCTCCACACACACGTACATGGTTGGTTATGACTCTTTTTCTCCCACAATGATGCAAGGCAACAAAAAGAGCATAAATGAACCTTTCCATAAACACTGATATCAGTACATTGGTCTCATTTGGGCTGATTTAGGAGTAAGTGATAGTGTGCGACTTCGCTCACATTTAGTGGAGCTTGAGGATAAAGCCCGCGATTTAAGGATGAAATGAGAAGATCAACCTCTTCCCTCTATCCCACCATCCCTCCTTCCCTCCATGCCACCATCCCTCCATTTCACCATCCCTCCATTCCACCATCCCTCCATCCCTCCATTCCATCGTCACTCTATCCCAAAATCCCTCCATCCCACCATCCCTCCATTCCACCATCCCTCCATTCCACCATCCCTCTGTCCCTCCATTCTACCATTCCTCCATCCCACCGTCCCTCCATCCCACCATCCCTCCATCCCTCCATCTCACCATCCATCCATCCCTCCATCCCACCCTCCCTCCTTTCAACCATCCCTGTATCCCACCATCGCTACATCCCACCATACCTCCATTCCACCATCCCACCATCCCTCCATCCCACCATACCTCCATCCCACCATCCGTCCATCCCACCGTCCCTCCATCCCACCATCCCTCCATTCCACCATGCCTCTATCCCTCTATTCCACTGTCCCTCCATCCCACCATCCCTCCGAGTTAGATAGCAAATAATCTGATAGAAATATATATTTTTTTTCATAGATACACATCCACACCATCAGTTGTTGTTACTAAAATTTTCTTTTTTGTTGTTAATGCTATCAAAGTATTAGGATCATATTGTAGTCTCTTTTTGTTCATTTTGCTTTTTTATCCAAATCTAAGTGATTATTCTCATAAAATAAGGCTTTTTTTGGTCCATTTCATAATTGTCACTGTCGTAGGTGAGTATTCTCATAAGATAAGGCTTTATTGGTTCATTTCAAAATTCTCTCTTGAATATATCAAATAAGGTACTGTAAATTTTGCATAATTCTACTAGCTTTATGTACTCAAAATTTTGAAAATATTTCCTGAATTTGCATATTTTTGGGGGAATTCTGAAAACCTTGTATAGTGGTGTAAAGAATTTTGAAGAGCATGCAAAAAAGGCTATTTTATAACATATATTTTCTCTTTTATTGACGTACTTGTCGTTAATCATGACGCAGTGTTTAAAGTTCCATGAGAGTCGGATTAAGAAGTTGTTTTCGTTTTATCAAATGAGATGCTTGAGATGGGGCTGCATGTATGAGAGCATGACCATTGCTGGTTCTATTTACATTTGCAATAGAATACAGTCAAAATAATGAATAATTCATGTGTCTGTGTGCTTTCATAAATATGTCGACTAACTAATATTGTTTCTTGAACGTTTTTTGTATGCCTATCCTCATATCTTCGTCTTGGAATCGAAGATTATGTTATAGGTGCAATCTAGTCTCATTCTGGTTTTCAAAAATATTTAGAGATCTCAACCCATATTCTATAGAAAACTCCGAAAAATGTTTAGAAAACCTTGAGGCTCACAAGAAGGCAAGTTCCTAAAACCATGTGACCAAATAATACTAGTAGGTATTGATTTGTTCATACTTTTTTTTGGGGTTGAAAGCACCTATCAAACAAATTACAAAAAGTTTACAATAAGAAAAATACAGATGTATACAATTTTGCACGATTTTAACTAGATTTTAAGAGAGCTTTCGTACGCTGAAATTGTGTATTTCTGACATCAGCTCTCTATTCGACGAGACTTTAAATTCATTTGAAAGACCACATAAATAGCTTCAAAATCAAAGGAACTATTTTAGATAGGAAATGAACAAAAAAAATTCCTTTTTGACATTGAATCGTGGTTTTATGGCCTTTAAGTTTTTTATCTCTGTTTTTTTGAAACCTGTGTATGCGTCCTTTTTTTTGTAAGTCTTGGAAAGAAAAAGTGTGCACTTAAGTAAAAGAAACTTGTAAAAGGAGAAAACAAAACTTGAGTATTTAAGAGAACTTTTAGTATAGAGATAAAATAAATATTAGAATGTAGTGTATTTGATGAGATTGATTTCACTTCAAAGTTATCATAGAATACTCCAGCATGGGAACACATTCTTTGTTACTAAAAAGCTACACTATCATGATCATTTTTGAAAAAATGAATATGGCACATCATTAGATTAAACATGAAGTGATCGAAGAAACGTGGATGAATGATATTGGAAAACATTCCAGTAGACATAGTGTCTCATAAGTTGAGACATACACTTGGAGCGAGGACGAATAGAGATGGTAACAAAGAACTATCGGACGTAAAAAATCTTTCTTTCGGGTAAGTTGATGCGTTTCAGCCATATCTGTTTCCCCGAGAAGCGAAACATACACTCCTTGCTAGAGGTCTGAAATCGTCAGAGAATCTGTCTTTCATAATAAAGTATCTGGCACACGACTTTAAGAATTAGTTCATGAATCTGTCCTTTCCTTGCATGGTAGATATGTAAAAGTTCTGACGGTCTAAGTTGTGCAATCTAATGCAGCAGAAGCACTTTCTGCATTTATTTGATCACTTTCGTTTATATAGGTCTATGTTGACATAGACACTTGCCATTTAAGCAGGAAATAATGCGTACATTTTTTCCGTCTGTTCCTTTCGTTCAGTTCAGCAGTTATGCTGCTCTGCTCTTGAGCTTCTTCATGGCAATCCGTTGCATGTAAATGCATTGGTCACATGAAAGTATATCTTACATGTAACTAATATTCTCAAGTCTTCTATCAAAACATTAAATAGGGCTAATTATGGTAATTACAATTTTTAGTGTATGTATATCATTTAAATTGTTTTATTTTCGACAATTAACATACTCACACTTACTCATTCTTATGAACATACATACATATATAGGCACATGCAGGCTCAAACATATACACACAAATACATATGCATGTACACACACATGCACATATATGTACATAAACTTATACATACACACACATACATACACACATAGACATATGCATATGCACAAACATATCTACAAACACATAAAAGGACATGCATGCATGCATCATTCCATATACACATACACATACACACATTAACACATACTTCTACACATGCATGCAGATACACATAGATGCCAATGGAGATGCATGCACATGCACATCTAGGCTCATACATATACACATGCATATACATACACATACACATACACACGCACACAACATACTAAAACACATACACATACATATGCACATACATACATTACACATACATACATTACACATACATACATTACATATACATACACATACACATCCACATATGTACACACATATATGCACGTACACTAAACATACACATGCACATACATACATCTACACACACATATACATGCACATACATAGACATACACACATATACTTACACATACACATGCACATACATACATATACACAGACATACACATACAAACATGCACATACACACACATATGCACATACACTAATAGATACACATGAACATACATACATATACACACTCATATAACATACACATACACACATATACACACATATACAGAAACGTACACATGCGTATATACCTACACATACACATACACACATACATAGACTTATACACATGCACATAAACATACACATGCAGGTACACACATATATGCACACATACACATACATATGCACATACACACATATTCACATACACTTACTCATACACATATAGAGACAGATACACATACACATAGACACATGTATATGCAAAAAACATATCTACATGCACCTAGACACACTTACATTATGTAGAAGTTCAGACGGGCAAGAGACTGCCAAAGGTTGCGCGATCTAATGCAGCAGAAAGACTTTCTACATTTATTTGATCGCTTTCGTTTATATAGATCTGATGTTGACATCGACACTTGCCATTTAAGCTGGAAACATTGCATAGTTTTTTTTTCGTATCTTCGTTTCGATCAGTCCAGCAGTTATGCTGCTCCTAATCTTCTTCATAGAAATCCATTCCATATGAACGGATTGGTTGGCATGAAAATATATCCCTACATGTAAATAATATTGTCGAGCCTCGTATCAAAACATTAAGGCAAGCAAACTCTTGGATGAGTCAATGGTAGTCCAGAGGGAATACGGTTCTGTCGCTCCCTGGGAAAGAGAGAAGATGCGAGCGAATCACTTAACTTCCTTGGAGTATAATAACTAAAGAAAGAGGACGCTTGGCTTCATTGCCCCTCCATGTTAAAGCACTGCGCATGTCATAAAATGCCGGATGCGAAATAAATTGGCATGGACATGCGAGTTGGGACACATTGTCTTCTACTGTGGTAAGATAAGCATGAACTACCGATTCGTACTTTGTTTTTTTTCAAAAAGAAGTTCTACTCCAGACACTCTGGATACATTCTACCTTTTTTATTAATTTTACTTCAAATGCATCTATTGAACACAACGCAGAGGGATATTTCACGAAAACTACTACTTAGATCGTTACAGCTGTATTACATTGGCCTTAATTTGATCTGGTTCGCATCAGGCTAACTGAAGAGGAGAACCTTCGATAAGCCAAAAGAAGTTTGGTCTAAAGGGTTTCAGTAATTGAAGGACTTGTGGTTCCAACCTCAAACAACGTGGATAAGATTTGAGGACATTGATCAGAGACACAGTGTCGATTAAGAGGATTGGTGCCTCTTAAGTACAATGATGAATACCTGGTGGGACTTGGAATGTTGCCTTTTTATCGGATAGGAAGCACCAAATCCGAAACGTATTAAATGGAAATATGGTAATCCGATTGAGGATATCCCAAGGATCACAGAACCAAAGGATTTCCTTCAAGATCTCAACACGAAGTGGCGCTTTAAAGTTGGTCTTGGGTTCGATGGAGTCTCAAATTGAACAACCTTTTGCATCTTATGATATGAAGAAGGAAATTGATCGTCCTATGGAAAAGCTTCCATAGCTGAATCTCGACCAACGTCAAAGCTCCTATAACATATGGAGCTTTGTCTTATTTAAAAGACTCCATCGGGAATAGGAACAACTTTCTTAGCTATTCTAGTCCTACCCTAGAAGTGCCCCTATCTTGATGAGGGTCAAAGAACATCTTCAGTTTGGTCACTCTATCAACTAGAAACAAGTTGTAGTGCCATGCAATTCTCTCTCTCTCTCTCTCTCTCTCTCTCTCTCTCTCTCTCTCTCTCTCTCTCTCTCTCTCTCTCTCTCTCTCTCTCTCTCTCTCTCTCTCTCTCTCTTTGCTCCCTCCCCCATAGCTCCCCCCACCTAGTCTCCCACCCACCTGCCCGCAGCCCCTGCCACCTCGTCTTACTCCCGGTCGCAGCCCCGACCACCCCCTCATACTCTCGACCGCAGTCCCCGCAACCCACCCTTCCACCCCCGCATACTCCCACCGGTAGCCCTCGCAGCCCACCCCCTTGCTTCCCTTTCACAGTTCGCTGCCCCCCGCCTTGTCCCACCCACCCTCTCTCTCTCTCTCTCTCTCTCTCTCTCTCCCCCCCTCCCACTGTCCCCCCATCCTCCGCTGTCCCAGAAGCCAGCCTCTCGTAGCCCTACCTCTCCCCCATCCTCCAATTTTGTAAGCCCACAAGTGTGCATCCCAATTGACCAACTAATTCCCTCCTCTCCACACACACGTACATGGTTGCTTATAACTCTTTTTCTCCGGCAATGATGCAAGGCAACAAAAAGAGCATAAATGAACCTTTGCATAAACACTGATATGAGTACATTGGTCTGATTTGAGCTGATTTAGGAGTAAGCGATAGTGTTCCACTTCGCTCACATTTAGTGGAGCTTGAGGATAAATCCCGCAATAGAAGGATGAAATGAGAAAACCAATCTATTCCCTCCATCCCACCATCCCACCATCCCTCCTTCCCTCCATCCCACCATCCCTCAATTCCACCATCCCTCCATTCCACCATCCCTCCATCCCACCGTCGCTCTATCTCACCATCCCTCCATCCCACCATCCCTCCATTCCACCATCCCTCCATTCCACCATCCCTCTGTCCGTCCATTCCACCATCCCTCCATCCTGTCGTCCCTCCATCCCACCATCCCTCCATCCCACCATCCCTCCATCCCTCCATCTCACCATCCCTCCATCCCACCGTCCCTCCATTCAACCATCCCTCTATCCCTCCATCTCAGCATCCCTCCATCCCACCATCCCTCCATCCCACCATACCTCCATACCACCATCCCACCATCCCTCCATCCCAGCATCCCTTCATCCCTTCATCCCACCATCCCTCCGTCCCACCATCCCTCCATCAATTAAAAACAAGTTGTAGTGCAGTGCAACTCTCTCTCTCTCTCTCTCTCTCTCTCTCTCTCTCTCTCTCTCTCTCTCTCTCTCTCTCTCTCTCTCTCTCTCTCTCTCTCTCTCTCTCTCTCTCTCTCTCTCTCTCCCCCACATCTACCCACCTAATCTCCCACCCACCTTCCCGCATCCCCCCTCACCCCCTCTTACTCCAGGTCGCGGCCCGGGCCACCCCCTCCTACTCTCCCCCGCAGCCCCCGCAACCCACCCCCCACCCCCTCATACTCCCACCCGCAGCCCTCGCATCCCACCCTCATGTTGCCCTCTACAGTTCCACGCCCCCTGCCTAGTCCCACCCACCCTCCCCTCTCTCTCTCTCTCTCCTTGTTGTACCCCCATCCTCCGGTGTCCCATAAGCCACCCTCCCGCAGCCCTACCTCTCCCCCATCCTCCAATTCCGTAAGCCCACAAGTGTGCATCCCCATTGACCAACTAATTCCCTCCTCTCCACACACACGTACATGGTTGCTTATAACTCTTTTTCTCCCGCAATTCATGTGTATGTGTGCTTTCATGAATATGTCGACTAACTAATATTGTTTCTTAAACGTTTTTTGTATGCCTATCTTCATATCTTCGTCTTGGAATCTAAGATTATGTTATGGGTGCAATCTAGTCTCATTCAGGTTTTTAAAAGTTTTTAGAGATCTCAACCCATATTCTATAGAAAATTTCAAAAAATGCTTAGAAAACCTTGAGGATCACAAGGAGGCAAGTTCCTAAAACCATGTGACCAAATAATACTAGTAGGTATTGATTTGTTCATAAATTTTTTTGGGCTTTAAAGCACCTATCAAACAAATTACAAAATGTTTACAATAAAAAAAAACAGATGTATACAATTTTGCAGGATTTTAACTAGATTTTTAGAGAGCTCTTGTTCGCTGAAATTGTCTATTTCTGACATCATCTCTCTATTCGACGAGACTTTAAATTCATCTGAAAGACCACATAAATAGCTTCAAAATCAAAGGAACTATTTTACATAGGAAATGAATAGGAAAAGTTTCTTTCTTGACATCGAATCGTGGTTTTATGGCCTTGAAGTTTTCTATCTCTGTTTTTTTGAAACCTCTGTATGCGTCCTTTTTTTTGTAA
>CM035420.1:145789613-145799613 GCA_020310875.1 Ceratopteris richardii | reverse complement strand
TATATTTTTTCATTAATCAACTCTAGAAGGAAGATTGGACATATGATCGATATCGTCTTAAAATTTATATATTTGCGTCCTTTTTTACTTCAACCATGAGAATGACAGAGAGAGAGAGAAAGAGATAGAGAGAGACAAATGGATAGAGAGACATGTGACTTTTGAAATGTCAAAGACTAGGGCAATCAGAAAGCGATGTCTTATATCATTTGATTGACTTATTTTGGGCAAAATTTTATTGAAGTTAATCTTTGGCCTTAGAGCATGTAGAAACAAGTTGAGATTATCTTGGACCGATGCAAAAGAGACTCATTACTTATAATCTCAACCAACTCAATACACACGAAACAAAATGAGGGTAAGTCTCCCAGTTAGATAGAAATGGATCTCATACAAATAACAATAATGTTTATCCATAGATACACATTAAAACCATCAATTGTTGTTCCTAAAATTCTCTAATGCTATGAAAGTATTAGGATCATATTGTAGTCTTCTTTCGTTCATATGCTTTTTTATTTATGCAAATGTAAGTGAGTGTTCTCATAGATTACAGCTTTTTTGATCTATTTCATAATTCTCTCTAGTCTAATCGAGTATTCTCATGAAATATGGCTTTTTTGCTCGAGTTCATAATTCTTTCTTGAATTCATCGGTTAACGTTTTGTAAATTTAGCAAAATTTGACTACCTTTAGGTACTCAAAATTTTGGAAATATGTCAAAAATTGGCATATTTTTGGGGGACTTTTAAAAAACTTCACGATAAAATAAATAGGTGTATAATTTTGCACTATTTTAAATAGATCTATAGAGAACTCTTGTACGCTAAAATTGTGTATTTCTGACATCGGCTCTCTATTTGAGGAGAGTTTAAATTCAGTTGAAAGACCACATAAATAGCTTCAAAATAAAGCGAGCTATTTTACATAGGAAATCACACCAAGCATAGCGAGTTCTAACAAGCACCAAATGAGTAAATACCAAAAATAATTTGTATTTTTGACATCTAATCTTGGTTTTATGAGCTTTGAGTTTTTTTCTCTTTTTTTTTTTTTTGGAAACCTCTGTACGCGTATATTTTTTTGTAAGGTTTAGAAAGTAAAGGTGTGCACTGAAAGAAAAGAAACTTGTAAAAGGAAAAACACCACTTGAGTATTTAACAGAACTTTTAGTATAGAGATAATGTAAATTTTAGAATGTCGTGTAGTTGACGAGATTGATTTCACTTCAAAGTCATCATAGAATACTCAAGCGTCCTGAACACCTTGTTCATTACTAAAAAGCTAAACTATCATGATCACGACAAGAAAACGGAATATGGAACAAAACTAGATTAAACAAAAATTGATCGAAGAAATGTGAATGAATGATATGGGAAATCTACTCTTTCTACACGAGTAGACGTAGTGTCCTCGTAACTTTGTTTGCGAAGTGTACAAACTTAACGGCTAACATGTGGGTTAAGCATCCCACGAGGATTAAGCACTTGATATTTTTTTTTTGTCGCATTATTTCTATTATCTAGCTACCATCATGATCGAATATGTTTTTCGTATCACTAAATATTTTCGGCCGAGGTGCATTTTCCCATTCGAACAAAAAATTATGAAAAAGGAATGATTCTATAATTTTATGGAGTGAAATCATATTTCAGCTTCATTTTCTGGTGTTTTGGGTCCCTAAATTTACCAAGTTTCTCGTTGCGTATTCTCCTTAATATAGGCTGGAAGCTTTGATGTTAGCTTTTTTTATTTTCTACGCATAATAATCTTACAATTGTAAATAACCTTAAGTCATATGTCGCCACGCTTTAGACCAAGTTTTGCATTCAATCAGAGTAGAAATATTTCTGTTTTGTTATTCTTTCACTCTAATTTCATAAAAGTTGGCTAATTCTTTAATGATTGGGGGTTTTCTGTGTTCACTCTTATTGTTCCAATATTAATTATAAGAAGAAGTCAGAATCATTAATATATTTGTAAGGAAATTCTTTGTAAAAAATTTTTCATAATCAATTTTCCTTGCTTCACTATGAATAGGTAGGAGTACATCTTCCGGAAGAATTCTACATCCATCAGTGGTCATTTCTAACTTTGGTTTATGACCTTCAACAAAGTTCATCAATCCATAGCATGTTAGTACTATGAATCACATTCCCCATAATCCTACGCGCATGGCGAGAAAATAAATAAACCATCCTACTTGTGTGGACAACGAATTTGATGGACGCAAATCATGTATGCGTCTAAAGCTTGATTTGACTGCTCATTTCCTACAAATCTCTAGAAGAACTATGACGTTTACGAACATCTTTTGCCATCAATCCTTATGGCATCTTTCCAGAGACCACTGGTAAATGCTAGTGCGAAATCACATGGAAGGTCACAGAGTCGCATGGAAGGTCACAGAATCGCATGGAAGGTGTTCTTAATAATTCTATATACATGACAATGTACACAGGCTTTCGGGATTCGCTGTGCTCGGAGTCACGAGTTTCAAAGGAAATAAAACAAATGTATATTTCTTACCAAGGCCTCAAGTGGGATATTAGAGCTTCGAGGTAGATCTCAATTCTTATAGTCCTTCTAATGACTATAAGAAACGAGATTAGACACTGAGTATGCAACGCAAATCGAACGCAAAGCCAGGATACTTGGAGCGACGACACAAAAAAAAAAAAAAAAAAAAAAAAAAAAAATGGCAATGGAGGAGCGAAATATACACTCGTTCCTACAGCTCCGAAAACTGTCTCAGAATTGTCTTATCGTATTAAAGTTCTTGTCTGTCCTTTCCTTGCGTCGTATATATGTAGAAGTTCAGACGGGAACGAGACTGCCAAAAGTTCCGCAATCTAATGCAGCAGAAAGACTTTCTACATTTATTTGATCACTTTCGTTTATATAGATCTGATGTTGACATCGACACTTGCCATTTAAGCTGGAAACATTGCATAATTTTTTTTTCGTATCTTCGTTTCGATCAGTCCAGCAGTTATGCTGCTCTTAACCTTCTTCATAGAAATCCATTTCATATGAATTCATTGGTTGGCATGAAAATATATCCTTACATGTAAATAATATTGTCAATGGTAGTCCAGAGGGGATATGGTTCTGTCGCTCCCTGGGAAAGAGAAAAGATACGAGCGAATCACTTAACTTCCTTGGAGTATAATAACTAAAGAAAGAGGACGCTTGGCTTCATTGCCCCTCCATGTTAAAGCACTGCGCATGTCATAAAATGCCGGATGCGAAATGAATTGGCATGGACATGCGAGTTGGGACACATCGTCTTCTACTGTGGTAAGATAAGCATGAACCACCGATTCGTACTTTGTTTTTTTTCAAAAAGAAGTTGGGCAATCCCCTTCCGATTCGTACTCTGATAACCTCTGCAAGTGTTTTCTTTGATGTAGACGGTCTCCTTCCATATACATCGAATGTCTAGACATACAGGCCATGCTGACCCATCGTCTTGCCCGTTACGATTATTTAGTTTGCATGGGACAATGTCTAGATTCTACGCATGTACGGCAGAACTTTCATTTGAGTTTGGTCGACATTGAATCTTTAGGAGAAAAATGGCTTTGCGGCTCAGATATAACAAGTCAGAGAATTTTACCTTGCTGCCCGAATGTCTAAATTGAGTGCAAACCAGACACTCTGGATACATTCTACCTTTTTGATTAATTTCACTTCAAATGCATCTATTGAACACAATGCAGAGGGTTATTTCACGAAAACTACTACTTAGATCGTTACAGATGTATTACATTGGCCTTAATTTGATCTGGTTCGCATCAGGCTAACTGAAGAGGAGAACCTCCGATAAGCCAAAAGAAGTTTGGTATAAAGGGTTTCAGTAATCGAAGGACTTGTGGTTCCAACCTCAAAGAACATGGATAAGATTTGAGGACATTGATCAGAGACACAGAGTCGATTAGGAGGATTGGTGCCTCTTAAGTACAATGATGAATACTTGGTGGGACTTGGAATGTTGCCTTTTCATCGGATAGGAAGCACCGAATCCGAAACATATTAAATGGAAATATGGTAATCCGATTGAGGATATCCCAAGGATCACAGAACCAAAGGATTTCCTTCAAGATCTCAACACGAAGTGGCACTTTAATGTTGGTCTTGGATTCGATAGAGTCTCCAATTGAACAACCTTTTGCATCTTATGATAGGAAGAAGGAAATTGGTCCTCCTATGGAAAAGCTTCCATAGCTGAATCTCGACCAACGTCAAAGCTCCTATAACATATGGAGGTTTGTATTATTTAAAAGACTCCATCGGGAATAGGAAGAACTTTCTTAGCTATTCTTCTCCTACCCTAGAAGTGCCCCTATCTAGATGAGGGTCAAAGAACATCTTCTGTTTGATCACTCTATCAACTAGAAGTCGTAGTGCGGTGCAATTTTCTCTCTCTCTCTCTCTCTCTCTCTCTCTCTCTCTCTCTCTCTCTCTCTCTCTCTCTCTCTCTCTCTCTCTCTCTCTCTCTCCGCTCCCTCCCCCACAGCTCCCCCCATCTAGTCTCCCACCCACCTGCCCGCAGCCCCCACCACCCCGTCTTACTCCCAATCGCAGCCCCGGCCACCCCCTCCTACTCTAGCCCGCAGTCCCCGCAACCCACCCCCCCACCCCCCACACTCCCACCCGCAGCCCTCGCAGCCCACCCCCATGCTTCCCTCTCAGAGTTCCCCGTCCCTCGCCTAGTCCCACCCACCCTCTCTCTCTCTCTCTCTCTCTCTCTCTCTCTCTCTCTCTCTCTCGCTCTCTCCCCCTCCCCGTTGTCCCCCCATCGTAGGCTGTCCCAAAAGCCACCCTTATCTAGCCCTACCTCTCCCCCATCCTCCAATTCTGTAAGCCCACAAGTGTGCATCCCCATTGACCAACTGATTCCCTCCTCTCCACACAAACGTACATGGTTGCTTATAACTCTTTTTCTCCTCCAATGATGCAAGGCGACAGAAAGAGCATAAATGAACCTTTGCATAAACAATTATATGAGTACATTAGTCTGATTTGAGCTCATTTAGGAGTAAGCGATAGTGTGCGACTTCGCTCACATTTAGTGGACCTTGAGGATAAAGCCCGCGATTGAAGGATGAAATGAGAAGACCAACCTCTTCCCTCCATCCCACCATCCCACCATCCCTCTTTCCCTCCATCCCACCGTCCCTCAATTCCACCATCCCTCCATTCCACCATCCCTCCATCCCTTCATCCCACCGTCGCTCTATCCCACCATCCCTCCGTCCCACCATCCCTGCATTCCACCATCCCTCCATTCCACCATCCCTCTCTCCCTCCATTCCACCATCCCTCCATCCCACCGTCCCTCCATCCCACCATCCCTCCATCCCACCATCCCTCCATCCCTCCATCTCACCATCCCTCCATCCCACCGTCCCTCCATTTAACCTCCCCAGCATCCCTCCATCCCACCATCCCTCGATCCCTCCATCCCACCATACCTCCATTCCACCATCCCACCATCCCTCCATCCCAACATCCCTTCATCCCACCATCCCTCCATCCCACCATCCCTCCATCAACTAGAAACAAGTTGTAGTGCCGTGCAATTCTCTCTCTCTCTCTCTCTCTCTCTCTCTCTCTCTCTCTCTCTCTCTCTCTCTCTCTCTCTACCCCACAACTCCCCCCACCTAGTCTCCCACCCACCTTCCTGCAACCCCCTCATCCCCTCTTACTCCAGCTCGCAACCCAGGCCACCCCCTCCTACTCTTGCCTGCAGCCCCCGCAACCCACCCCCCCACCCCCTCATACTACCACCCGAAGCCCTCGTAGCCCACCCCCATGCTTCCCTCTCACAGTTCCCCGCCCCCCGCCTAGTCCCATCCACCCTCCCTCCCTCTCTCTCTCTCTTTCTTTCTCTCTCTCTCTATCTCTCTCTCTCTCTCTCTCTCTCTCTCTCTCTCTCTCTCTCTCTCTCTCTCTCTCTCTCTCTCTCTCTCTCTCTCTCTCTCTCTCTCTCTCTCTCCCCCCCACTGTACCCCCATCCTCCGGTGTCCCATAAGGCAGCCTCCCGCAGCCCTACCTCCCCTCCATCCTCCAATTCCGTAAGCCCACAAGTGTGCATCCCCATTGACCAACTAATTCCCTCCTCACCACACACATGTACATGGTTGCTTATAACTCTTTTTCTCCCGCAATGATGCAAGGTCTTTGCATAAACACTGATATCAGTACATTGGTCTGTTTTGGGCTGATTTAGGAGTAAGTGATAGTGTGTGACTTCGCTCACATTTAGTGGAGCTTGAGGATAAAGCCCGCGATTGAAGGATGAAATGAGAAGACCAACCTCTTCCCTCTATCCCACCATCCCTCCATCCCACCATCCCTCCTTCCCTCCATCTCACCATCCCTCCATCCCACCATCCCTCCATTCCACCATCCCTCCATCCCTCCATTCCATCGTTGCTCTATCCCACCATCCCTCCATCCCGCCATCCCTCTGTCCCTCCATTCTACCATCCCTCCATCCCACCATCCCACCATCCCTCCATCCCACCATCCCTCCATCTCACCATCCATCCATCCCTCCATCCCACCCTCCCTCCATTCAACCATCCCTCTAGCCCTCCATCCCACCATCGCTCCATCCCACCATACCTCCATTCCACCATCCCACTATCCCTCCATCCCACTGTCCCTCCATCCCACCATCCATCCATTCCACCATCCGTTTATCTGTCCATTCCACTATCCCTCCATCCCACCATCCCTCCGAGTTAGATAGCAAATAATCTCATAGAAATAAAAATATTTATTTTCATAGATACACATTCACACCATCAATTGTTGTTACTAAAATTTTCTAATGCTATCAAAGTATTAGGATCATATTGTAGTCTCTTTTTGTTCATTTTTTTTATTTATCCAAATCTAAGTGATTATTCTCATAAAATAACGCTTTTTTGGTCCATTTCATAATTGTCACTAGCGTAGGTGAGTATTCTCATAAGATAAGGCTTTATTGATTCATTTCAAAATTCTCTCTTGAATTTATCAAATAAGGTATTGTAAATTTAGCATAATTCTACTACCTTTATGTACTCAAAATTTTGAAAATATTTCCTGAATTGGCATATTTTTGGGGGAATTCTGAAAACCTTGTATAGTGGTGTAAAGATTTTTGAAGAGCATGCACGAAAGGCTATTTTATCACATATATTTTCTCTTTTATTGGCGTACTTGTCGTTTATCATGACGCAGTGTTTAAAGTTCCATGAGAGTCGGATTAAGAAGTTGTTTTCGTTTTATCAAATGAGATGCTTGAGATGGGGATGCATGTATGAGAGCATGACCATTGCTGGTTACATTTACATTTGCAATAGAATACAATCAAAATAATGAATAATTCATGTGTCTGTGTGCTTTCATGAATATGTCGACTAAACATAATATTGTTTCTTGAACGTTTTTTGTATGCCTATCTTCATATCTTCGTCTTGGAATCTAAGATTATGTTATGAGTGCAATCTAGTGTCATTCAGGTTTTTAAAAGTATTTAGAGATCTCAACCCATATTCTATAGAAAATTCCAAAAAATGTTTAGAAAACCTTGAGGATCACAAGGAGGCAAGTTCCTAAAACCATGTGACCAAATAATACTAGTAGGTATTGATTTGTTCATACTTTCTTTTGGGTTTGAAAGCAGCTATCAAACAAATTACAAAAACTTCACAATAAAAAAAAACAGATGTATACAATTTTGCACGATTTTAACTAGATTTTTAGAGAGCTCTCGTACGCTGAAATTGTGTATTTCTGACATCAGCTCTCTATTCGACGAGACTTTAAATTCATTTGAAAGACCACATAAGTAGCTTCAAAATCAAAGGACTATTTTACATAGGAAATGAACAAAAAAAAATTCTTTTTTGACATCGAATCGTGGTTTTATGGCTTTTAAGTTTTTTATCTCTGTTTTTTTGAAACCTCTGTATGCGTCCTTTTTTTTGTAAGTGTTGGAAAGAGAAAGTGTGCACTTAAGTAAAAGAAACTTGTAAAAGGAGAAAACAAAACTTGAGTATTTAAGAGAACTTTTAGTATAGAGATAAAATAAATATTAGAATGTAGTGTGTTTGATGAGATTGATTTCACTTCAAAGTTATCATAGAATACTCCAGCTTGGGAACACATTCTTTATTACTAAAAAGCTACACTATCATGATCATGATTGAAAAAATGAATATGGCACATCATTAGATTAAACATGAAGTGTGGATGAATGATATTGGAAAACATTCCAGTAGACATAGTGTCTCATAAGTTGAGACATACACTTGGAGCGATGACAAATAGAGATGGTAACAAAGAACTATGTCTGAAACATACACTCCTTGCTAGAGGTCTGAAATCATCAGAGAGTCCGTCTTTCATAATAAAGTATCTGGCACACGACTTTCAGAATGCGTCTAATCCAGCAGAAGCACTTTCTACATTTATTTGATCGCTTTCGTTTATATAGGTCTATGTTGACATAGACACTTGCCATTTAAGCAAGAAATACTGCATACTTTTATCTGTCTCTTCCTTCCAATCAGTTCAGTAGTTATGCTGCTCTTCAGCTTCTTCATAGCAATCCATTGCAAGTAAATGCATTGGTTCAAATGAAAGTATATCTTACATGTAACTAATATTCTCAAGTCTCCTATCAAAACATTAAATAGGGCTAATTATGGTAATTACAATTTTTAGTGTATGTATATCATTTAAATTGTTTTATTTTCGACAATTAACATACTCACACTTACTCATTCCTATGAACATACATACATATATAGGCACATGCAGGCTCAAACATATACACATAAATACATATGCACGTACACACACATAAACACACATGCACATAAATGTACATAAACTTATACACACACACATACGCATATGCATATGCACAAACATATCTACAAACACATAAAAGGACATGCATGCATGCATCATTCCATATACACATACACATACACACATTAACACATACTTCTACACATGCATGCAGATACACATAGATGCCAATGGAGATGCATGCACATGCACATGTAGGCTCATACATATACACATGCATATACATACACATGCCTATATATATATATATATATATATATATATATATATATATATATATATATATATATATATATATATATATATATATATATATATATATATATATATATATATATATATATATATATATACACACACACACACACAAATACACACATACACATACACACACACAACATACTAAAACACATACACATACATATGCACATACATACATTACACATACATAAATTACATATACATACACATACACATCCACATATGTACACACATATATGCACGTACACTTCACATACACATGCACATACATACATCTACACATGCATATACATGCACATACATAGACATACACACATATACTTACACATACACATGCACATACATACATATACACAGACATACACATACACATGCACATACACACACATATGCACATACACTTATACATACACATGAACATACATACATATACACACTCATAAAACATACACATACACACATATACAGAAACATACACACGTGTATATACCTACACATACACATACACACATACATAGACTTATACACATGCACATAAACATACACATGCACGTACACACATATATGCACACATACACATACATATGCACATACACACATATTCACATACACTTACCCTAACACATATAGAGAGAGATACACATACACATAGACACATGTATATGCATAAAACATATCTACATGCACATAGACACACTTACATAAAAAAAGATATATGTCTAGATGTACATACATATATTTTATACACACACAACTACGTGCACACACACACACATGTTGGAGCAAGTCTATGACAAGCCTAAGTATTGGCTTGAATCCACAAAGTCATAGAAGAAGCTTTAAAATGAAGACTATGTAAAGTTCA
>CM035420.1:145724613-145784613 GCA_020310875.1 Ceratopteris richardii | reverse complement strand
AAAATTTGACTAGGTTTAGGTACTCAAAATTTTGGAAATATGTCAAAAACTGGCATATTTTTGGGGGAGTTCTGAAAAACTTCACAATAAAAAAAATATGTGTATAATTTTGCACGATTTTAAATAGATCTTTAGGGAACTCTTGTACGCTGAAATTGTGTATTTCTGACATCGGCTCTCTATTTGAGGAGAGTTTAAATTCAGTTGAAAGACCACATAAATAGCTTCAAAATAAAGCGAGCTATTTTACATAGGAAATCACACCAAGCATAGCGAGTTCTAACAAGCACCAAATGAGTAAATACCAAAAATAATTTGTATTTTTGACATCTAATCTTGGTTTTATGAGCTTTGAGTTTTTTTCTCTTTTTTTTTTTTGGAAACCTCTGTACGCGTATATTTTTTTGTAAGGCTTAGAAAGTAAAGGTGTGCACTGAAACAAAAGAAACTTGTAAAAGGAGAAATCACCACTTGAGTATTTAACAGAACTTGTAGTATAGAGATAATGTAAATTTTAGAATGTCGTGTAGTTGACGAGATTGATTTCACTTCAAAGTCATCATAGAATACTCAAGCGTCCTGAACACCTTGTTCATTACTAAAAAGCTAAACTATCATGATCACGACAAGAAAACGGAATATGGAACAAAACTAGATTAAACAAAAATTGATCGAAGAAATGTGAATGAATGATATGGGAAATCTACCCTTTCTACACGAGTAGACGTAGTGTCCTCGTAACTTTGTTTGCGAAGTGTACAAACGTAACGGCTAACATGTGGGTTAAGCATCGCACGAGGATTAAGCACTTGATATTTTTTTTGTCGCATTATTTCTATTATCTAGCTACCATCATGATCGAACATGTTTTTCGTATCAATAAGTATTTTCAGCCGAGGTGCATTTTCCCATTCCAACAAAAAATTATGAAACAGGAATGATTCTATAATTTTATGCAGTGAAATTATATTTCAGTTTCATTTTCTGGTGTTTTGGGTCCCTAAATTTACCAAGTCTTCTCGTTGCGTATTCTCCTTAATATAAGGTAGAAGCTTTGATGTTAGCATTTTTTATTTTCTACGCATAATAATCTTACAATTGTAAATAACCTTAAGTCATATGTCGCCACGCTTTAGACCAAGTTTTGCATTCAATCAGAGTATAAATATTTCAGTTTTGTTATTCTTTCACTCTAATTTCATAAAAGTTGGCTAATTCTTTAATGATTGGGGGTTTTCTGTGTTCACTCTTATTGTTCCAATATTGATTATAAGAAGAAGTCATAATCATTAATATATTTGTAAGGAAATTCTTTGTAAGAATTTTTTCATATTCAACTTTCCTTGCTTCACTATGAATAAGTAGGAGTACATCTTCCGAAAGAATTCTACATCCATCAGTGGTCATTTCTAACTTTGGTTCATGACCTTCAACAAAGTTCATCAATCCATAGCATGTTAGTACTATGAATCACATTCCCCATAATCCTACGCGCATGGCGAGAAAATAAATAAACCATCCTACTTGTGTGGACAACGAATTTGATGGAAGCAAATTATGTATGCGTTTAAAGCTTGAATTGACTGCTCATTTCCTACAAATCTCTAGAAGAACTATGACGTTTACGAACATCGTTTGCCATCAATCCTTATGGCATCTTTCCAGAGACCACTGGTAAATGCTAGTGCGAAATCACATCGAAGGTCACAGAATCGCATGGAAGGTCACAGAATCCCTGTGCTTCGAGTCACGAGTTTCAAAGGATATTAGAGCTTCGAGGTAGATACTGAGTATGCAGCGCAAATCGAACGCAAAGCCAAGATACTTGGAGCGACGACACAAAAAAAAAAGAAAAAAAAAAAAGATAGGCAACGGAGAAGCGAAATATACACTCGTTTCTACAGCTCCGAAAATTGTCTGAGAATTGTCTTATCGTATTAAAGTATCTTGTCTGTCCTTTCCTTGCGTTGTCTATATGTAAAAGTTCAGACGGCAACGAGACTGCCAAAAGTTCCGCAATCTAATCGCTTTCGTTTATATAGATCTGATGTTGACATCGACACTTGCCATTTAAGCTGGACACATCGCATAGTTTTTTTTACGTATCTTCGTTTCGATCAGTCCAGCAGTTATGCTGCTCTTAACCTTCTTCATAGAAATCCATTTCATATGAATTCATTGGTTGGCATGAAAATATATCCTTACATGTAAATAATATTGTCGAGCCTAAGCAAACTCTTGGATGAGTCAATGGTAGTCCAGAGGGGATATGGTTCTGTCGCTCCCTGGGAAAGAGAAAACATACGAGCGAATCACTTAACTTCCTTGGAGTATAATAACTAAAGAAAGAGGACGCTTGGCTTCATTGCCCCTCCATGTTAAAGCACTGCGCATGTCATAAAATGCCGGATGCGAACTGAATTGGCATTGACATGCGAGTTGGGACACATCGTCTTCTACTGTGGTAAGATAATATGAACCACCGATTCGTACTTTGTTTTTTTTCAAAAAGAAGTTGGGCAATCCCCTTCCGATTCGTACTCTTATAACCTCTGCAACTGTTTTCTTTGATGTAGACGGTCTCCTTCCATATACATCGAATGTCTAGACATACAGGCCATGCTGACCCATCGTCTTGCCCGTTACGATTATTTAGTTTGCATGGGACAATGTCTAGATTCTACGCATGTACGGCAGAACTTTCATTTGAGTTTGGTCGACATTGAATCTTTAGGAGAAAAATGGCTTTGCGGCTCAGATATAACAAGTCAGAGAATTTTATCTTCCTGCCCGAATGTCTGAATTGAGTACAAACCAGACACTCTGGATACATTCTACCTTTTTGATTAATTTTACTTCAAATGCATCTATTGAACACAATGCAGAGGGTTATTTCACATAAACTACTACTTAGATCGTTACAGATGTATTACATTGGCCTTAATTTGATGTGGTTCGCATCAGGCTAACTGAAGAGGAGAACCTCCGATAAGCCAAAAGAAGTTTGGTCTAAAGGGTTTCAGTAATCGAAGGACTTGTGGTTCCAACCTCAAAGAACATGGATAAGATTTGAGGAGTGTTACCTTTTTATCGGATAGGAAGCACCGAATCCAAAAAGTATTAAATGGAAAAATGGTAATCCGATTGAGGATATCCCAAGGATCACACAACCAAAGGATTTCCTTCAAGATCTCAACACGAAGTGGCACTTTAAAGTTGGTCTTGGATTCGATGGAGTCTCAAATTGAACAACCTTTTGCATCTTATGATAGGAAGAAGGAAATTGATCCTCCTATGGAAAAACTTCCATAGCTGAATCTCGACCAACATCAAAGCTGCTATAACATATGGAGCTTTGTCTTATTTAGAAGACTCCATCGGGAATAGGAAGACCTTTCTTAGCTATTCTTCTCCTGCCCTAGAAGTGCCCCTATCTAGATGAGGGTCAAAGAACATCTTCAGTATGATCACTCTATCAACTAGAAACATGTTGTAGTGGGTGCAATTTTCTCTCTCTTTCTCTCTCTCTCTCTCTCTCTCTCTCTCTCTCTCTCTCTCTCTCTCTCTCTCTCTCTCTCTCTCTCTCTCTCTCTCTCTCTCTCTCTCTCTCTCTCTCTCTCTCTCTCTCTCTCTCTCTCTCTCTCTCTCTCTCTCTCCCTCCGTCCCCATAGCTCCCCCCACCTAGTCTCCCACCCACTTGTCCGCAGACCCCGCCACCCCCTCCTACTCCCGGCCGTAGCCCCCGCCACCCCCTCCTACTCCTGCCCGCAGCCCCCGCAGCCCAACCCCCGCCACCCACTCGTACTCCCGTCCATAGCCCTCACAGCCCACCCCCATGCTTCCCTCTCACAGTCCCCCACCCCCCGCCTAGTCCCACCCACCCCCTCTCTCTCTCTCTATCTCTCTCTCTCTCTCTCTATCTCTCCATCCCACAATCCCTCCTTCCCTCCATCCCACCATCCCTCCATTCCACCATTCCTCCATTCCACCATCCCTCCATCCCACCGTCACTCTATCCCACCATCCCTCCATCCCTCCATCCCACCATCCCTCCATCCCACCATCCCTCCATTCCACCATCCCTCTGTCCCTCCATTCCACCATCCCACGGTCCCTCCATTCCACGGACCCTCCATCCCACCATCCCTCCATCCCACCGTCCCTCCATTCAACCATCCCTCCATCCCACCATCCCTCCATCCCACCGTCCCTCCATTCCACCATCCCACCATCCCTCCATCCCACCATCCCTATATCCCACCATCCCTCCATCCCACCGTCCCTCCATCCCACCATCCCTCCATTCCACCATCCCTCTATCCCTCCATTCCACCGTCCCTCCATCCCACCATCCCTCCATCCCACCATCCCTCCATCCCACCCTCCCTCCATCCCACCGTCCCTCCCTTCCACCATCCCTCCATCCCTCCCCACACCACCCACCACCTCCCACTACTCAATATGTAAGATAGGCAAAAAAATGATGCTTGATTTTGCATGACATCAAAAGATGATTTCTTTTGTGATCAGATGGTCAAAAGCTACTACAAGAGTTATGTAAAGGATGTGCTTCTAAGGTTCATTACATTATGACGGCGGCACATAATGAGGATTCCATGATTTTTTTTTGGGAGCTCATAAATGAACCTAGATGTCTAGTCCAAGTCCCATTAAGAAAGGGATCTCACCTTCGATTCAAAAGTGAAATTAAAAGTGAAAAAAGGTAAATGAGTGTTGCCACCAAACATTCACGATGACAGGGCCGTGAGTGCCTATTTTTGAGGATTTAATTCAAAGCTGGTGGAGTATGATATTTGACCTACCCCTCCAACTTTGGGGAATCAATCGGTGCATATTCAGTGAACATGGAAAATCTGCAAGGCCCTCTTGGCCTATGGAAGCCTATAAGAGCAATGGACTAGTACTCATTGGGGACGACATATTTCTGGCGTCTATTGTGGATCTCTCTTTGCACTTTGTGGCTACGAGCCTACTGTAGGAAGTCACTTTGTGGTGAGGATACAGAGCATGGGCTTCCTAGTGGAGGGCTAATAGCACTATAGTGTGAAGAAGTGGCTTGGTTTTGTCATTCAGTGGGAGCGAGTGGTATTTGCGTGCTCTTCCCCATAGAGCAAGTCTTTATACAATTATACTGATCAGTGCAAGTCCTCAACAAGTTGTGTTCATTGCATGTATTAGATGGATCTCTTGTATTTATTCTGTTTTTTTTCTAGAATGGCATGTTAGCCTAGAGCATTGATTTCTAGAGCATTTCTTTTGCTTCTCTTGTAATCATCTGTTATAACTAAGGAGTGGTTTCATCCTTCACTATTGTCATTTGTCATTAATCTTCCTTTAGAGTGTCTAGAATACTCTACAACTCTTATGATCTGCTTGCTCATAGAAACGTTAAAGGGTATACTTCCCTAAAGAGAACCTCCCTTGAGTAGGCGAAGTATTGGAAGTGCATATGGCCTTCTCCTGCTAAAAGTAGGTACCCCAGTACCTCCTCTACAGTTTGGCATGCATAGTGGGACACTTGCATTTTTGTGAGAGGCTCTGAGCATAGAAATAGTCTGTTTCCATTATTTTTTCCATATTGCATCTTTCAACTAGGTACATGCCATACTCGAGCAGATAAGGAGTCTCTTCGTGTACAGAGCAGCCTTTAAAAGTCATCTTTACCTTCAAAGAGTGAACCTAGATCTCCTCTAGCCTCCTTGAATTTATCTATTGATTTGGGTGCGACACCACTGTCAAGGGAAAAGCATAGGAGAACATTAGATTTCTCCTCAGATATGTCACAAGAAACATGAGTGCTAATGGAGGATCTCTCTCACTTACTCTCTAGACTCAATATCAAGCTCCCTACCTTTAAGCGACAAGCTTATGAGGATGCTGATGATCATGTGAGGAGATTCATCTCCCTATGTCGTGGATGAGGTCTATAGAATAGAGAGAATGCAATGCTCGTACTCTTCCCATCCACGTTGGAAGGCCTTGCTGATAAATGGTACAGTCAATATGCAGATGGAAATTTTGCTACATGGGAGGCTCTGAAGACAGCGTTCTCACAAACATTTTGCCCAAGTGACTCCTTGGAAAGAGCTCTAGATCAACTAGAGAACCTAAGGCTAAGATCAAGTGAATCATTTCACGAACTTCACACTAGTACAAAAGCACTTGTTGCACGTCTGCCACATGCTCTAGGTGATTTCTTAGTTAAAAAATGGATAGAAAATGCCTTGCCCAAGTCATCTCAGTAGAAGCTATGTGAGTCTCTTAGATTGGATGCAACCCTTAATGATTTTGTTGCAGCGGCATCATGCATTGAAGAAGCTAGGCAAAATTTTGAAGGCGAAAGACAACCAAATTATGCAGTAGAACTAGAACCTATTGGGAAACGGAGGAAAGAACTGGAGCCATTGAGAATGCAATAAAATCACCAAGAAGAGAAGGTCTTGCCACCACCCTCGAGTTGCACTGATGATGAATTAGGCCAACTTCCGCGAATTAGAAGATTTGCGGACCACTCAGGATATAAGAAGGCACATTTGGTGTACAATATGTAAGAACAGTGGACATTCCAATGCTAATCATCCTAACATAGTAAGTTTTCAATTTTGTGGAAAGGATGTCCATGAAGCTATAGATAGTTACTACCTCAAGGGTACACAAGAACGAGGTAACCCTCAAGCTCTGGATTCATATTATTCCAAGTCTTCAAATGCACCTAATAGAGAAGAGAATCGTCCAACAAATCCTAGATATAATAGGCCATTGATGTGTTATCGCTGTGGTGAGTATGACCATATGCAAAATAGGTGTTCCATTCCTGAAGATGCACCTCCTTGTCAGCATTGTCTAGAGGCTAAGGATCACTATACCAAAGACTGCCCAAGAAGCCACCCTTCTCCAATTCACATGATTGCAGTCTCCCCACAAGTAGAAGATATCACCAGTCAGTCTTATGCTGTTTCATCTTCTTCAATGCCCATGATGACTAAAGCCAGACAAGTGGCAGCAAACTATAGAGAGGAACAACAAGGACTCTAGGATAAATAGGAGCAAAAGAAGGCTGGGTGGAAGGGCCAAGCAGATATTGAAGGAGCTTATGAAAGGATGGCTACTTCACTAAGGGACCAACCAACCAGTCTACAAGAAGACACACATTAGGTAAACATTGAGTAGATCTTGAAAGGTATTCATCACAAGGTTAGTCTATACAAACTCATAAAGATGGATTCAAAAATAAAAAGTTACCTATTAAAAATTATACACTACTTACTTGAGCCAACCACCTAGCATAGATGGTTTCATGGTTGATTTTCCCCCTGCACCCCTGGCAGACTACCAAAGCTCAAGGTTATCTGTTTTTATAAAGGATGAAGCTCTCACAGGTGTGATTATAGATGGAGGCTCTGGCATCAATTTGATGCTAGATTTCACAATGAGGAAGCTGAATTAGAACCCCACCAAGATGGCACCATTCACAGTTACACTAGTAGATAAACATAGGGTTGTGCCACTTGGCATTATTGAAAAGGTACTGATGATAGTATGGGGTTGTCACTTTGTTCTAGATTTTGTTGTTATTGCACTTCCACAAGGGACTTCTTACCCTTTACTCATGGGGAGGCCTTGGATAAGGCAAGCAAAAGCTTTGCAAGATTGGGGGAACAATAAACTGTGGATTTCAATAAACAACAATAGCCAACTGCAACTACATTTGGAAGAAGGATTCGACTCAGGGAAAACTACTGGGTATTCTATGGACACTCAGGTAATGCCCTCTTTACCCCAAGAAGAAGATACATTATTGAGTTGGATGATGGAAAGTACAAAATGTTGCACGGTGGAAATCAATGAAATAGAAGAAGAAGTTGCAGATGAAGGAGTTGCAAAAAAAGGCCATGAAGTTCACAACGAGTTAGAGAATGAGATTTTGCACTAGAATACAAACTTTGAAGGGGAAACACATATAGAAGTATTAGGGAAGGAAGGATATGAGCCTGAATGCAGAGAAGATCTCCCCTTTTTTGGATATACCTCAAGGGTGGACTAGAGAACATATTGGAGAGTATAAGATAAATTCCACTCCTACATACCGTGGAGATCATTTCTCAAGTAAGACTAGTCCTAAAACACTTGTTCAAGAAGTAAATCTAGGAGAAGAAGAGAACCCTCAAGTAGTCCACTTAGCCTCTTGGCTATGGCATTATCCCCCTTTACTACAGAAGGTAACTTTTTTACTTTTTGCTTATAAAAATGTCTTTGCATGGTCCTACAAAGATCTAACAGGGATACGAGAGGAGCTTGGATTACATCGACTACCCTTAGTTAAGGGAGATGTGCATGCAAGAAGTAGGCCGTATCTACTCAATCCAAAGTATGCAGAGGTGGTAAAGGTGGAAATTACAAAACTAGAAGAAGCAGGTAAAATTGTTCCAGTAGAACATTCGAGGCGGCTTTCTTCTATGGTTATTGTACCGAAGAAAAATAGTGGAAAAATAAGAGTCTGCGTTGATTTTTGTGCCTTGAATAGGGTAACTAATCAAGATGGATTTCCTCAGCCGTTCATAGAGCAAGTACTTGAGGAACTAGCAGGAAACACTTTGTATAGCTTCGTGGATGGTTTTAGTGGCTACAATCTGATAGTGATCCATCCTAATGATAGGGACAAAACAGCCTTAGTTACTCCATGGGGCACTTATGTCTATACCCGCATGGCTTTTGGCTTGAAAAATGCACCAACTTCATTTTATAGAACAATGTATATGATATTGGGCAAGTGGTTAACAACCTTTTTGCACACTTTCATGGATGACTTTTCAATGTTTTCAGGCACAGATAGAAGAGTAGCAGTTCAAGATTTCCATGATCATTTGGAAAATCTAAAGGAAATCTCTGTGCAATGTCTCAGAACAGGTTTGAAGTTAAACCTTGCTAAATGTCACTTTTTGGTCACTAAGGGAAGTCTTCTTGGTCACATAGTATCTGCTGAAGGGATAATGGTTGACCGGGCAAAGGTTACTGCTATTCTTTCCATGCCTATTTCACAAACCCCAAAGGAATTGCAAAGTTTTTTGGGCCATGCAGGATACCATAGAAGATTTATACGAATATATTCAGAAACAGCTAAGCCCTTGTCAAGGTTAACTAGTAAAAAGGTCCCCTTCTCATGAAGTCCTGAAGCTGAGAGAGGATTTTGTGAACTAAAATTAAGGTTATGTACTACTCCACTTTTAAGTGTTGCTAACTGGTCATTGGAGTTTCATGTGCATATAGATGCCAGTCTTCATGCTGTTGGTGCGGTTTTGGCTCAACCATCATCACACAAGATTGATAGATCTATGTCCTATGCAAGCACACTACTTACCAAGGTAGAAAGCTACTATAGTATGACCAAAAGGGAAGGTTTGGCTATTGTATTTGCTCTTCAAAAGTTTTGGCACTAGGTTCTCGGTGTTCATTTATAGTCATATCAGACCATCAACCCTTGAAGTACTTGATAAACAAGCCTAGAGTCGCGGGCAGGGTTTCGTGATGGTTACTACTGTTTCAGGAATTCAACTTTGATATTCATATTACGCGAGGAAGAGAGCACTACATGGCAGATCAAGTATCCAAGACTGCAATGAGCAAAAAGGCAAAAGGTATTAATGATGAATTGGTGGATAGTAATCTCTTCCTAGGAGCAATGCAGGCTGAATGGTATGACGGAATTCTACGTTGCCTCACTACTGGAAAACTCCCAGAGCACTTAACACCTATATAAAAGAGAAGAGTACTCCTTAAAACGAAAGCATACTCACTTATAAATGGGAACTTATATAGATATTGTTAGGATGGTTTCTTGAGAAAGTGTGTTTATCAAGACGAGGTAAACCTTTTGTTGGAGGCAGCACACAGTGAAGGGCATCTAAAGGGGGAAGATTTGGCTCACAGAATCATCCATACAGGACTATGGTGGCCTCATATCTACCGGGATGTGATCAAGTTTTCTAAAGAATGCGACATTTGCTAGAGATGTGCTCCTATGCCAACCAAATTGAATTTCCAACCACTAGTCATATCCATAAGATGGTAGAAGCTATATGCAAGGAATACAAAGAAGCTATTCAGGAGTATATCAAGGCTGTGGAAGAAAATAGAACTTGGACTCTTGTACCAAGGAAGAAAGATGTTGAAGGTAATTTGGAACAAGTGGGTTTATAAAGCAAAGAAACATTCAGATGGAACTATTGCTAGATATGAAGCTGGGCTTGTATCGAAAGGATCCACTCAAACTTATGGATTAGACTATGAGGAGAACTTCAACCCTATTGCTAAAATGACTAGTATCAGAGCCATCGCTCCAATCACACCAAGCAACAATTCGAAGATGTACCAACTTCATGTGAAGAATGCATTCCTCAATGGAGAAATAGAGTAAGTTGTGTACAACTTGATACTTGTAACCACCTGCCCACCCAAGGCTTATGACTAAGGCATTGGCCAAGTAGACCTTGGCATACTGTGTCATCCGTTCCTGTCACTTCCTCAGAGGTCACCCACCCTAGTTTGCGTCAGGGGAGCACTAGATTGTGCTCTCCGACTTCATTAGACAAGATTTTGAAAATACACTTATGATTACAAGAACACCCACATAGGGAAAATAATACAAGAAGATATAGTTGATACAAGACGTCCTACAACCCGCGACCAATAAGTATGGAAAACTGGACTAGAGATGATACAGGAGATCCCACAACCCTCGATCGTAAGTATGAGACAATATGTCTGAATTACAAGAACTCCCTTTTAAGAGATGATCTGAATACAAGAAAGAACTTGACAAGATCTCGTACTACGAGATTACAAGAGGACAAGTAAACAAGAATTGATATTCCGTGAGAGGTTTTCAAGTTTCCAACAAAGCACATGATTGTGAGACAGTCATGTGTAGGAATCAAAACCTAGAATATCTAGTTAGAGATAATGCCTGAAACTTCAAAATTCTTGTCAAGAATTTAAGCAAGAAGGAACTCTATCAAGAGATGTTTAGACTTTAGGATAAGAATCATCCGCACATTAATGTGAATATAAAATAGAGTGGTATGTGACACCGAATTTCATACTCAGATTGATGTAGGAAAGACGGTATGGGACATCAGACCGTGGGATGATAATTATCTTTAAGTCCTAATTTGGATTTTGAAATTAGGTTTGATCCTCGAGGGAATTAAGACTTCAAGGAAAGTTTAATTGGTAAAGGATGAAAGTAGTATCTTATAATACTTCAAGATAACTTCAAGGTCAAGGAAATTGAAGATATGAAGTAACTTCCAAGATCTTCTTCGAACACTTCAAGCTTAAGTGTTGTCAATCAGAAATATTTGATAAATTTATGAAAAAGTTGAACTTTGACTTTGAGTTGATCTTTTCAACCAAGGATTTTGATTGACTAATTCAAGCAACAAGTTCCTAGTGTAACTTGCTAAATTCACTCTTTTGACTCAAAGAAATGCACAAGAATTGCATTGCTAGTAAGGAGTCAGAAAGATTGAATGTGACCTGAACTTAGTCTCAAATGAAGCATTATTCAAATACTAAACTCATCAATATAACTTTAGTGGGTCGACAAACTGATGTTGGTTACCACACTAGTATCTTGTGGTTGGTTGATGTTTTCGAGTTGCTTTGAATCTTTTTGAGAATCCACTTTATTTATCTTAAAAATATAGAAAATGCTTCAATACCTTATTGAAACAAGATCTTTGAGAAGTTAAAGTCCTGAGTCATCTAGATTTTGACTCATAGCAAGTTTATGTATCTTCTTCGAAGAATGAATTGGTTATACAGAGTTTTAGTTATTTCTTTCCACTTTCCAAATCTTTTGGAATCAGCTAAGACATGGTCTGATTTCTTTTGCAAAAGACCACGGTTAGCTGGTTAGAACTAAATAACTAAATTGAACAATCCTAGATGGATGTTCTGTACAAGAACCTTTTTTCTTCAAAAGATGATAAGTCCAAGATTGACTTATTCATTTAAGTTTTTCTTCAAGTTATAGCATAAATAACTTCTTAGAGTCTAGTATACTCTAGAATAAAGAAGTTAGTAATTGCTTAATAGATGGATAATTCCCAAGAACTTTGAGTTAAATTCTTTCAGAAAGTGTCCTAAGTTGGACAATTTTCATTTTGAATTTGTATTGGTCAAGTTAGTATGGTTGACTCCACCAAAATGGTAAACTTTCTCTTACAGTTTACATAGGATTTTTAAACTCATTTAGGACAAAGTAGTCCTCTAGTCGGGTGAAAGAATCAAGTAACTATTGGATCAAAGTAAACCATTGTACAAACATCTCAGATAGATGTTAGAGACAACAAAATCTCTAGTTTTCCAAAACAAATTCAAGAGAATCAAGAGTTCTTAAATTTTTGTGAGGGATAGGAATCCCACCTTTGTTACTAAGTCCATGCGCCAGTCATGACCAGAAATGGACTAGTAATTGGGATCCATCCATTTCATGTATTTCATATGTTTGTACCTAGATTGCACATCGAGAAACAATGAAGTGGTTAGGAATATTTTTTGATCCATCCTTATTATTCTTTCACTAGTTTGTAGTTTGTCCAGTTTATCAAAGTGCAACTTGAGACAATGTTTTGAATTATTTGGGCAAGGATGACACCAGAGAGATGATACATGTTCTTCTAGTTTTAGAACATGACCATGTTCTTTTAGTTTTGGAACATGAGGCTCAAGGGATGCCTAAAGTATGCATATAGCTCTATTTTCGACGATGAAAATCTTTTCCAAGGGAGGAAGAATGTAATAAAGTAAGTTTATGATCTAAGGGTCTGACCGGTTCACAGAGATCTGAAATCGGGCACCGTTTGGTCACTCATGTGTATGGCCAAAGATCTTAGAATAGACTCATGCATAAGTTCATGTGCTCTCATATTCAAGTGATCCACTTAGCATAGTGGTTAGGTCTCATGGTTTTGAAGGAGGAGGTCTTGGGTTCAACTCCCATGGGGAGCATGGTGAGAGAGTTTTGCCCAAGGAGCTCTAGAGCCTTCTAACTCAAGTTAAGGTGAGTTAACTTGAGTCTAGGGAGACTTAACTCAAGAGGTGAGTACAACAACCACTAGTGGACTCTAGTGGAAGGTATGAAAGGAGTGGAGGAGATTGCACATGCACTTGTGGACTCTAGTTACATTTGTGGTCCTTGTTGATTCAAGCAGCTATATATACAGGCATAAGGTTCGAAGGAGTGTCATCTCTCTAGCACATGGTGTTCATAATCCTTGTTCCCTTGCATAGGTCATCTCTAATGCTATTGAGAAGATTGAAAAACTAAATAAAAGTATGTCTTGCAAGCTTAAGATAGTTCCTCACCCTTCTTTGAGTTATAGGGCCTCAAAAAATGCCATTTCAACCACTTAAAAAAAAAGAAGGGCTTCTCTATTTCTATTCAAATTTGTGATTTTTGATGCTTATCTTGTGTCATGCATAAGTATGGATGTCTTTGGATGTGTCTTTTTGGTGTGTTTATCCTATTTTTGGATAGGTACCACTAAAGAAATCATTCGAGTACTACAAATGCATAATTCTGCGAAAGTGATTGCAAAGAATAAGATTTTTCTGAATTTGGTGGTTCACATATTTCTTTGGGTGATGATAAACTCTCCTATAAGAAGACCTACGCGTGGAAGAGGTGAGTTTTCCCTTAACCAAGTCTTCAAGAAGCTAAAATTGATTGATTTTGATGGAGAGAAGAAGAGCGGTAAAGATATGAAGGCATGGATTGAAGAGCTAGAGGATTTCTTTGATCTCGGATAATTTAGTCAAGAATCCAAGGCAAAAGTTGGGATCTTTCACATATGCCGCATCACAAAGCTATACTGGAAGTGTTATATGCAGACTCATACAAGTTCTAGTCTCGTTCTATGGAAGGAATTTAGAGAGCAAACAGAAAAGTGCTATTGCTCTCTACACTACTATATGGAGAAGAAGATAGAGTTCTACAATTTTTGACAACACGAAAGTGACAAGCATAGCCTTTCTGTTGACGAGTACAAAAAGAAGTTGCTATATCTTCACAAATAAGCATTGGAGGTTAGTGTGATACTTTGAAGAGCAAGTTCACCCAATGGCTTTATGAGGAGCTTTGCTATCAAGTGAAGGGATTTGGATGTGTCATCTTTTTGGATGTTGTTGGGATGGTCAAGAATTTCAAGAAGATGGAGAAGTTCAATTTGCGAAAGGAAAATAAAACGAGATTCATTGCGATGAGACATAGGCCACATAGACCTTTTGCAATGAACATGAACAATTCAAAGAAGACTTTATCTTCTAATAAGCAAGGTAAGAATCTTGGTCAAGTGGAAAATCAAAGGAGGTCTTTGTTTTTGTTGTGGGGAGCACGGGCATCGGACATACAAGTGTCCAAACAAGGCAATCTTTTGGTCACACTATCAAAGGTGATAAACATCATCGAAGAAGGTAAAACAATCAAGAAATTAGATGATGGAGGTAAGTGCCTTAACTCTACTTTACATTGCATGGCGGTTAGTTTTGGCCCTAAGGCTTCTGTAATTACAATTTTGGGTATGATATCCACTCATGAAATCAACTTTCTAGTCGATTTTGGTAGTACACATTGTTTTCTATCTTTCAAATTGGTAAAACATTTAGGAATACCCCTAAATATTCACATAAGAAGACCTATAGAGATGGTCAATGGACGAATACACTATATGAGAGGATACGTTGAAAACTTTGCATATATTATTCTAGTAGGTATTTTTTGGAAGTTTTCATGTAATTGAGATGAAAAAGAGTGATGCAATCATAGGCATGGAATGGTTAGTTTACAATTCTACAACAATTGATTGTGAACAAAGAATTGTAATTCTAGGGTTAGAAGGTGAATCTATCCACATTCTAGGTGATGAGTATAATCCTAAACCTATTATTCTTTGTGAGATGTAGATAATTAGAGGTATACAAGATGGTTGTAGAGCATTTGTAGTGTATGTGAACAATCGGCATGAGGAAGAGAATGATGAAAATCTTTAAAATTATGTAGAAGATCTTTTGAAAGAAAATGCAGATGTATTTCTAGAAGACCTACCTCGTATACCTCCACCAACGCAAGTTGACATGCCATTGACTTGTATCCACGAAGTGAACCATATTCTAGAGCACCTTATATATTTAACATACATGAATTAAAGGAGCTTAAGATTTAATTAGATGATTTTTTGAATAAAGGCTTGATAAGACCAAGGGTTTCACCTCAGGGAGCACCTCTTTCATATCAAAAGAAAAAAGATAGTTCTTATAGATTATGTATTAACAATAGGGGGCTCAATAAAAGAACAATTAATAATAAGTATCCACTCTCTCACATAGATGACTTATTAGGTCAATTAAAAGGAGCGACCGTATTTAATAAGATTGACTTAAGATTCGTATAGCATCAAATTAGGATAAAAAAGGAGGATACAACCAAGACAGCCTTCTGAACAAGATACAATCACTATGAGTTTAGGATTTTACCTGTTGGATTAACAAATCCTCTTGCTACATTTATGTGCTTGATGAATAATGTTTTTAATAATTACCTAGATGAAATCATCTTAGTATTTCTTGATAATACATTTGAATACTCTGAAGATTGTTGGAACATCAAGTTTACACTATGCTTGAGGTGGATTTGATCTACATCAAAGGCTATTACGTAGAAAGAATATCCGTTGGAGAGTTCCTTTTCTTATGCTCATCTATTGTATTTTTTTGAGAGATTTTTTATGGTTCATTTGTCGTTGTAAAAAACCTTGAGCTTTATAAATGTAAAACTAAAAAGATAGAGCCTAAATCTCATGAATTTGTGGTGGTCGAAGTTGCATTCAAGCAAGAAATCAATCACCTAAAAGTAGATCAAACTAGATCTTCACTTTTCTTAGATTGTAGGAAAGTGAATTGATTCCCTCCAACAGCCATTCCCACATTCATTTGAATTCAATATTCACTTGTAGAAGTCATGGAACACTCCTAGAGTCTATATAAAGACTTGAAATCACTTGTACATGACATGGAAGAAATATACATACACTTGTGACCATCATTGTCTTGCTCCTTCAATTCTCGGCATCATCTTCTTCGCCAACAATAATCTTGCAGAGGTTGCTGCTCTCTCTGGAGAGCACCACATTGAGTGGACAATGGCTTATTATAAAAGTTATTAGTGTCTAGTTTATGCCTATAAATTTTCATAGCATTTGATTCAGTAGACTGGGAGAAATTTGAGTTTTTCTGTCTCGGGATCAATATCTGCATATTCCTGAAGAATAGGAAGTACCACCAGTGAATGTCTCATTCATTCGTATAGCGTATTTTTCTTATTCCTTATCCTTTTGTGCATTCTATACACTCAACCCTATATGTATCACTCCCATAAAATGATTTTTTCTAATTGTAATCACGTTGGTCGCTATGGGCATTTGAAGTTCATTGTCTCTTTCATAGATAGTAAGTTTTTTGAGCTAGTCAACTCGCGAACCTATCTGTTTTTTATTGACTCATTCTCCTTGATGCTCCAAAGTACATAGTGTGTTTCTTTGCACTTATCACATGCTTATAAGGTCTATTTAAGTCTCCATAAGCTCAAGGGCAGGTCTTGTGCCGGTTGGCTAGACCAAACTTCGTCGCTTCGAAACGCATTTTTCTACCTTCTAGAAGCTTCTCCAAGTTCTTTCAGTGGTATCACAGCTAGATCAAGATGGGTGACGGCTTTCCCTCAATGATCGAGAAGCTTGATCGACACAACTATGTGGCTTGGGAAATTAGGATGGAGGCCTATTTGCAAGGTATAAATCTTTATGGAATTGTAGCAGGTGATGAAGCTATCCCTGTTCCAAGATCCAAAGGAGAACCTACACAAGAGGAGATAGATAAGCTCACTATTGCAGAGCAAAGAAGCACAACAGAAGAGCCCCAAAATTTTCAAATTAATGGGCATGATTTTTCTTCTTCAAAGTCTTAGAGAATTCTCTCAAGCCATGTAAATGCACTAGAGGAGTCCTCTAGTTGCATAATCCAAACTTGTTGTAAAATATCCCTTGTAAATTAGTAGGAAATTCACTTTTTAGTAATAAAGTGTCGGTCTCTTATGTGAAAGGACCAAACTTAGGGCACATATATAAGTCACTTTGTGACTCTTTGTAGAGACTTTTTACCATTGTGAAGAAGGAACTATCCTGAATTTCGAATTTGCTTCTTTCCTATAGATTTCCATCTTCTCTTTGATCTTTTATGTGTATGTAATGCTTGGAATGTGTCTGTAAGACTGTTTTCTACCCCTCCCCACTGCTTTTGTGCTACTGTGGTGTGTGTGTGAGCTTGTAGGAGTTGTGGCGTGAAAGTGGGTGCTTCCCACCATTCACTAATTTCATCCTAACTTGAAGTAGAAATGTCAGAATCAAGTGAAACAACTTCCAAAAGATGCGTCTCGTCAAGAACTTCGCAAAGAGTACCTATTGACCATATTCGGAGTTTGGAGCTGGGAGAAATCCTCGAATTGTTGAAAAGTGATGTAAGAGGTATCGCGGCAAACACTTTCAGCATTTCAGTGAGTTTGAGAGGTGGGTTAGTCTTTTCTCATGCATGTAAGCTGAATCGCTTCATTCTCCATGATGTGTGCACATGTCCTCATACACTTGGTTAGGTCGTTTGATCGGATTGACAAGTAACCGTGTGTCAATTTCCCACTATATGCACTTGTGTTGCAAATGAGGTCTAGTCGCTTTGGCACAAGTCCTTGAGTCTTCTTGGCTTAGGTACACACGTTTTTGGCGCCGTTGTTGGGGAACACTCAGCCAAGGTGCCTTCGTGATGATTATAGATTGAGTGTGATGAAGTCGTACTTGTAGAAGTGAACTCGTTCCGTGGCAAGTAGTCAATCACATCAGCACTTGTTACTTAACATCCCGGAGGTGTGTGTAATGAGTTTCTAGGTTTAGGGTTAGTGGGAAGGGAGAGAAGGAGGAGTTAGGGTTAGGTTACAAGGAGAGGAGAGGAGAAGAGAAGTGAACTAGGAGTAGGCCAAGATCACCAAAAAAGCCCAAAGAATTTGCCAAAATTAGTGAAGTTCAGTTTCTGTCACCAAAAAGTATAAAAACCAAAAATTTGAAATCATTTGACATTTTATTTCAGTCTGGTATCGTCTGAGCGCAGTGACCGGTATCCTTGAAGCTGTATCGAGCACCCTGAGCTCGGTCCACTTTTGGTATCATATCGCCCGCTTCCCTGTTTAGTATCATGATACCATTCTAGTATCGTATCGTGCGGGTTTGCAGTATCGTATTGCTTAAGTGCCGATATCGTATCGTGCCCCACTCTGGTATCATATCTTCCAGTTCCCTAGTATCATATCGTCTCACTTTCCGGTGTCATATCGCGATACCAAGTTGGTATCGTATCGTCCCTCTGCAAGTAGTATCGTATCCTGTGAGGAGACTGGTATCGTATCGGCTATTATTCAGGTATCGTATCGAGGCAAACTCAAGTATCATATCGTGCCCGTTTTGGTATCATATCGTCCAAAAGGTGGCATCGTATCGTCTCGGTTTCCAGTATCGTATCGCCTAACTATTTCAGTATCGTATCGGCGGTGTGCCTGGTATCGTATCAAAGATTTGGTATTGTATCGTCTGAAAGTTTAGTATCGTATCGCGTGGACCCCTGACGTATCGTATCGCGACTAGACATTGTTATCGTATCATCTACTTGGGTGGTATCGTATCGTCAGGGAAGTCGGTATCGTATCGTGCCCAAGACGGTATCGTATCATCTACTGCTACAAGTATCATATCGCCTAGGTTTCTGGTATCGTATCATGGTCACTTTGGTATCGCCCAGGGTAGTATCGCCTAGTGCATTATCGCCTAGAGTGGTATCGTCCAGATCTTTTGAAGCATTTGTAGGGCAAACTTGAGGCATTTGAGGAGCCACTCAAGGAGAGTTTTAGAGACCAAGAGAGCCTTAGGAGGGTGAATGAACTTGAGGTCAGGGAGAGTGCTAAGTAGCCGAAGAAGCATCATATCTTTTGTAGGGAGTGCCGCTCAGGTCAATCACCACTCTGTCTATTCAATTACCTCTAGTGACTCAGAGGAGGTGGCTTCTGAAGATATGCAGGGTCCAACTCCAGGTAGAAACTTCATGACTGATGTAGAAGGTGACTATCGTACCTCCTTACACTATGTTTCCACTAATGCCCAGGAGATCCCCATCTACCTGGATGGCTTAAACCGATCTGTGGCAAGGATGGTCACTTCTATGGAGGCAACCATCGTACCCAGACCGACTGTTAAGTATGAAGGAGGAGCATACATGGACGAGATAGGTCACATATACATAGTGACTGAATTTCCCGATTTGGTCAATGAAAGAGGAGAATTAGTGGGACAAGAGAATTCAAATAGACCAGACCCTAAGGAATTTGTGACAACCCCTAGAGGAAGATCCCAGCTAACACGAGTCTTCAAAGGAGATTTGATACCTTAAGATGACTACTTGTTGGAAGTTTATATGATCCATGGATCAGATTTATTACTTCAAACAGACTCACTGGCTCCAAGAAGACATGAAAGCACGATGACATTTTATGAGCTAAAGGATCCTGAAGACGAAACTAGAGTCACATACCTAGAAAAAAATCAGAGAAGATATTGGTTGGTTAGTGCCTTGGACAGAGCCTGACTGAAATACATGGGTTTGCCTGTATTCCCTCAGACAGATCACGCAATTACTTCGCAGAACCCCTTTGGAAATCAACAAGAGACAGAACACACCATGTCGGGACAAACTAGCCAACGGAGTGTTCCAAATCGTACTCATGTACAATTTGCGACTCCAAGAGTGCAAACACACAATCAGACCCACCCAGGAGTAGGTTATCAGTACCAACCACGAGTAAGACCACAACCACTAGTAGGAGGGCAGCCTGGAATACCCCCAATTAGACCAAAAGTTCCAGCCTTTCCCATAATGCCTAGACCGCCAGAACCAATGAGAAGATTGAGACCTATCCAAGTGGCCAAATGCGTAAGAAATCATTATGACAGATTGGGAGAAATTTATGATCACATTGCTGAATTTAAACAAGTTCTAAGGGCAGAACAAGTAGATGACTTCTTTGTGCAGTACGAGTCTTTTGGACTCACCCTCACAGGAACAGCTCTAACTTGGTTCCAACCATTAGATCCTAATCAGTTTGGAAACATGGAGCAATTTTTTCAAGAATTCATTGGGGAATTCACTAAGAGAGGGATTAAACACAATTCTGCGTCTTTAATCCATAGTTTTAAACAGAACCCTAATGAAACAATGAAAACAATTGCCTGGAGATTCAATCAGTATGTGGATAGATGCCCAACTGTCGAGAGGCCCACTCAACAAAAAATGATTTCATTATTTTTGGAGGGACTCACGAATGGAACCTTAAGAACTTTAGTTTACGTGAAAAGTTTACAAACCCAGAGTGAATATCTTCAAGAATGTATTGACCTAGAAGACAATCTAGCGGAGGATCTCAAGAGCACCCCCAGTCCCACTAAATCCGAAGACTCTCGGAGTACCATTACATCCAACTCCAGTAATGTGGAAGAATTAGTTGAACTATTAGCAAAGAAGCTAGGAGTCATAGGGCAGAGAACTTACCAGCACCCAGCCTTATCAATGCCCATCTTACGAAGGTGTAGTCTATGTGGAGGAGACCACCCCACAGATACAGATCCTAGTTGAAAAAGTGGGAGAGTTTAGTGAAGGAGACGAAGGTAATACATGTCTACCTGTCACTTACAATGAGTACATGACCAAGGCAATACTAGACACGGGAGCCGGGGTAGGAATCGCCACCAAGGAGATTTGGGAGAAATGGGGAGAGCCTGCCTTATGACCCACACGCATGAACCTCCAATTAGCAGACGGTCCATCATAGTAGCCACTGCTTACTTGACAAAATGGGTAGAAGCAAAAGCTACTAGAAAGAACGATGCTCAAACCACTACTAAGTTCCTTTTTGAGCATATATTCACTCGTTTCGGATTACCAATTGAGATTGTGAGTGACCAAGGAACGCACTTCCTTAACGAAGTAATAGAATCCCTACTGAATGAATTTTTAGTGATCCACAAAAAATCAGCCCCATACCATCCCCAAGCCAATGGTCAAGCGGAAAGTTCCAATAAGGTATTATGCAAGGTATTGACAAAGATTGTAAATAATGGGAGGTCTTATTGGGACAAACAATTGCACCATGCAATTTGGGCCTTCCGAGTAGCATACAAGACTGCTATTGGAACTACCCCATTCAATTTAGTGTATGGGCAGAATGCAATTTTGCCAATTGATTTTTTAATCCCAACTTTTAGAGTAGCCCAACAGTATGAATGGCACAGATATGAGTTGTCCCAACAACTAGACCAAATCGAGAAGTTACATGAAACTAAGTTACAAGCGGTAGCAAGAATCTATGCAGCCAAGAGAAGACAAAAGGCATATTTTGATGCACATATAAAAGACAAAGGACTTAAAGAAGGAGACTTAATCATGGTTTACACCTTAAAGCAACATGCCAAGAAGTTACAAAAATGCAGATATGGACATCTGATCATCAATAGGATCTCTACTAGTGGAGCAGTTAATCTAGCCACTTTAGATGGAGACATTCTTCCTAACTACATAAGTGGATGCAAAGTGAAATGGTTCATGGAGCCATTGATGGATCAAATGTCACCACGTCTAGTAGGTGCCCAAAATAGGAAGAAAAAGGAAGAACGGATTAGAGAGGAGGCTCCACAAGAAGCCCTAGAATGCATCAAGAAAAGGAAAGAATGGATTAGGCAAAGAGATGAAGCCTTGAGCTTTACACATGTAAAGGTAGAAAGATAGCGCCCAAATCCCACAAATTTTTGGTGGTTGAAGTTGCATTCAATCAAGCAATCAATCACCTAAAAGTAGATCAAACTAGATATTCACTTTTCCTAGATTGTAGGAAAGTGAATTGATTCCCTCCAACAATCATTCCCACGTTCATTTGAATTCAAAATTCTTTTGTAGACATCGTGGAACACTCCCAGAGTCTATACAGACTTGAATCACTTGTATATTACATGGAAGCAATATACATACACTTGTGACCATCATTGTCTTGCTACTTCAATTCTCTATATCATCTTCTTCACCAATAGTAATCTTGGAGAGGCTGCACCTCTCTCTCCAAAGCACCAAATTGAGTGGAAGATGGCGCTTTGAAAAGTTATTAATGTCTACTTTATGCTTATTAATTTTTATAGCATTTGATTCTTTAGATTGGGAGAAATCTAAGTTTTTCTGTCTCGGGGTCAATCTCTACGTATTCCTGAAAAAGAGGAAGTACCACCGGTGAATGTCGCATTCATCCCTATAGCATATTTTGATTACCTTATACGTTTGTGAATTATATACACTCAACCCATGTGTATCACTCCCATAAAAGGATTTTTTCTAATTGTAATCATGCTGGTCGCTATGGGCATTTGAAGTTCATTGTCTCTTCCATAGATAGTAAGTTTTTTGAGGTGGTCGACCCTCGGACCTATCTGTTTTGTATCGACTAATTCTCCTTGATGCTCCAAAGTACATAGTCTGTTTATTTGCACTTATCAAATGCTTATAAGTTCTATATGGGTCTACATAAGCTCAAGGGCTGGTCTTGTGCCGGTTGGCTAGACCAAACTTCGTCAGTTTGAAATGCATTTTTCTACCTTCTACAACCTTCTCCAAGTTCTTTGAAACATAATCCTAAGCATGTTGTACATCTTAGGAAGACTTTAAAAACTCTTAGAGAACACAAAATGTATGGAAAGAAGAGTAAGTGTTTCTTTGATAGGGATAAAATTGAGTATCTAGGAAGTGTCATATTTAAAGAGGCAATTCATATAGATAAGGATAAATTGGCCAATTCCTAAAATTGTTAGGCCAATTCCTTAAACTGTTAGGGATGTTATAAGTTCTCTAGGATTGACACAATATAAAAGAGCACATATTAAGGATTTCTCTAAGATAGCTACTCCCCTCACATAATTGATCAGAAAGAATGCAACATTTGTGAGGAGTGATGCTTGTCAAAAGTCATTTGAATCACTGAAATAAAAAGTCATTGAATATTGTGAAAATATGAGAAATGGGACAAACTTTTGTGGTTGCATATGATGGAAGTGGTAGTCAGATAGGATGAGTTCTTTCACCGGATATTAGGGTGATTGCATATGACTTGAGAAAATTAAGAAAAAATGAATTTAATTATCCTATTCATGATCTAGAAATTCTTGCTATTGTACATACACTTAAGCATTGGAGACATCTAATTTGAGGGGTAAAGTTTGAATTGAAAAAAATTCATAAGAGTCTAAAATACATTTTTCACACATCCATTTCTTAACAATAGGCAAAAACATTCTATTGAATTATCAAGGGAGTATGATTTTGACATTAAGGGTTTGGATGGTAAGGAAAATAAGGTCATTGATGCATTGATTCAAAGACCTTTATATAATCTCCTTTATCTAATAAAATGTGATTTTCTCAATCAAATTCAAGAAGAACTGAAATAGGACTCTTTTTACTTTGAATTTCTAGCATGCAAACAAGGGATCGATGCATCATGATAAATTTCATCTGTAGATATCATCTGATGAAGATGACCATCACCAAAAACCTCATAAGTGTAGGTGAGATTATTGAAAAAGGATTCCAGATCAGTTCCACAAAGAATGGAGTACTTGTTGAGATCCACATAAGAGATTCAAGAGGATAGCAAGAGGAGAAAAGTCAGGTGGACTATTCACATTTGAGCTCCAAGACACTATGAACATTGCTTTGCTCAACAATGGTAGTGAAACCTTGTCAGAACTGGAAATTTCTCCCAAAATGCTAGCTCATATAGATGAAAGGGCTCAAAATCAAATTAGTAGGGATCAGATTGTGCTTGCTTTACCAAATGTCAGTATGTGCATGTGTATGTGTAAGTGTAAGTGTATGTGTGTGTGTGTGTGTATATATATATATATATATATATATATATATATATATATATATATATATATATATATATATATATATATATATATATATATATATATATACACACACACACATATATATATATATATATATACATATATATATATATATATATATATATATATATATATATATATATATATATATATATATATATATATATATATATATATACACATACATATATATATAAATATATATATATATATATATATATATATATATATATATATATATATATATATATATATATATATATATACACACACATATATATATATACACACACACACATATATATATATATATATATATATACACATATATATATATATATATATATATATATATATATATATATATGAATATGCATGTTTATGTATGTGCATAAGCATGCATGTGATTGTCCATATGAGTATGTGTATGTATGTGTGTATGTGTACGTGTGTGTATCTGTATGTTCAAATGTATGTGTGTGTGCATGTGCATGTGTATGTGTATGCTATGGAGGTATTCAATATTTCGAGTTGCAATGACAAGTGTGTATGTCAACATCAGATCTATATAAACTAAAGCTACATTAGACTACTCGATGCAAGTTGCTATTCCCTCTGCTGTCGAAACTTCTACATATCTATGATGCACGGAAAGGACAGACAACATACTAGAAAAAGCTCTATGCAAGTTGCTCCATGAACTGATTATGAAAGTCGTATGCCTGATACTTTAATAGGAAAGGACGATTCTAGGACGATTTGGGATGTGTAGGATCAAGTGTATGTCTCGCTCGTCGGGGAAAAAAAATATGGCTGAAAACGCATCAATTTACCCAAAAGAAAGATTATTTACATGCAGTATTTCTCGCTTACCACTTCTATTTGTCGTTGATCCAAGTGTAAGGGATCTAATCGCCTTTGAATTTGCATTCCACACTTAGTTTGGTCACTTTCAGCTGCATGCTCATGCCACTTGAGGCCTTGGTAAGAAATAGCCCGCTTGAGGACTCATTGCTCCATGATCAAACTCAAGAGGACTCATTGCTCCATGAAGATGTTCATCTGATGCTCATTTTATGTTCATCTGATGAAGATGACCATCACCAAACATCCGAACTTCTGAGCAGGACATTAAGAGAGATAATGATAGGACTGCAAGTCAAGCTATGTACTCCAAGGATAAGAAAAAGAATGGTAAAGGAAATCACTCAACTGATGATGAAGGATATTCAAGCCAAGTTAATTTCACAAGAGGGAAGATGTATTCAAGAGGTAAAGGAAGAGGAGGTAAGAATAAAGATAATGTTAAAGCTTGTTGGATTTGTGGCAGAAAAAATCACTTGGAAAATGATTGTTGGTGTAAAAATCAAAATGGTGGAATTCATAATCAAAGTTTCAATCAAAGAGGAAGAGGAGGCAAAAATCAAATAGATAACTTCAGAGCAAGAGGTGGTAGGACCTCATATGCTAGAGTAGGTGGAAGAAGCTTTCAACCTTAGTCCTATAATAACAACTATTATAATTATGCATCAGATCAGAAGGATGACATGAATCTTATCTTGAATGCAACACATGAAGCAATAGGAGAAGATCAAAGGTTATTCTATGTTGACTCAGGATGTAGCAATCATCTGAGTGGCAATATATCATTGATGACTGAAATTGAAGCAAAGGTGAGTGGACATACAGTTCAAACAGGAGATAACACCAAGCATAAAGTGGAAAGCATTGGATCAGTGAAGACAAAGAGTGGAAGCACACTCTTAAGCAAGGTACTTTATGTTCCTACTATTCCTAAAAACTTGATAAGTGTAGGACAAATTGTGGAGAAAGAATTTGAAGTCAAATTCACAAAGAATGATGTTTCTGTGCAAGATCCAAATTAGGGATATAGAAGCATCATTACAGGTCAAAAAGAAGGAAGACTTTTACTCTCGAGGTCCAAGGTAATGTGGGACATGCATTGTTTACTTATGGAAGTCAAAAGAAGTCTCAGTTAGACTTATGGCATAAAAGGTTAGGTCATTTCAATGAGAGAGCCATAAAAGAAAGATCAAAGAATGATGTAGTGCTTGGATTGCCAAGGTTGAAGGTCAACACATGGTATACAAGTGTGAATCTTGTCAATTAGGTAAAGCTCAAAGACCTTCATACAATAAACTAGGTGTAGATCCCTATCTTCTTCTCTCTCGTCATTTTAAACAATAAGGAAGGCCAAGGAAGAACATCCAGCTCAAGTTGGAAGGGGTGGGGTTGTTTGAACTCTTTGGATACAACATGGACAGAGCTGGTCAGTGGTGCAACATCAAATCTTTGCCTCTGTCATTGCCCAGGGAGGATGGCCATGGTGATAGGAAGTGATACGCAAGCAGAGGTTATGGAGAGGCTTGGTAGCCTGTTGAAGAAAAGATGGCAATTGTAATGGTAATGGAGCCACTTCGGTTCTCTCCCGGATCAATGCCTCTCTCTGGGATGGCTTGTAGTCTGAATGTCTACAATCTCACTCTTTTCTCTCTCTTTCTATCTCTATCCCTCTATCATCTTCTTTCCTCCACCCTCCTCCACCTTACTCCCGCAACCCTCCCTCATCCTCCACCTCCTCCCGCAGCCTCACTCCTCCTCCCCCTCCCACACACCTCCTCCCTCACCATCCACCTCCTCCCACCCTCACTCCTCCTCCTCCTCCCCCTCCCGCAACCCTCCTTCACCCTCCACCTCCTCCCGCACCCTCACTCCTCCTCCCCCTCCCGCAACCCTCCCTCACCCTCCACCTCCACTCACTCCCTCCCCCTCCTCTCTCTCTCTCTCTCTCTCTCTCTCTCTCTCTCTCTCTCTCTCTCTCTCTCTCTCTCTCGCATTCTCTCTCTCCCCGCCACCTTTCCTCCCTGTCACTTTTCTCTCTCTCTCTCTCTCTCTCTCTCTCTCTCTCTCTCTCTCTCTCTCTCTCTCTCTCTCTCTCTCTCTCTCTCTCTCTCTCTCTCTCTCTCTCTCTCTCTCTCTCTCTCTCTTTCTCTCTCCTCTCCGCAACCCCACGTGAACCCCCCTCTCCCTCTCTCTCTCTCTCTCTCTCTCTCTCTCTCTCTCTCTCTCTCTCTCTCTCTCTCTCTCTCTCTCTCTCTCTCTCTCTCTCTCTCTCTCTCTCTCTCCGCCCCTCCTTCTCTCTCCTACTCTTCCCTGCCTCCCCGCTGACCCCGCCTTGCCCCCCGTTGACCCCGCACTCCCCCGCCACCTCCGCCCCGCTTCCCCCCGCGCTCCCCCGCTCTCCGCCCCCCGCCCCTCCTCTCCTTCCGCCACCCGCAGCCCACCCTCACCCCCCGAGACCCGCCCCCGCTCCTCCTCTCCGCCCGCCCACCCAATTCCGCCATCCCGCACCCCTCTCTCTCTCCCTCTCTCCACCCTCCCGCATCCCGCAGCCCCGCAGCCCCGCCTCCCTCCGCCCCGCTCTCCGCCCCCGCCCATCCTCTCTCCGCCCTCCGCCACTCCGCCCTCCGCCCCCCGCCCCTCCTCAGTCCGCCCTCCGCCCCCCGCCCATCCTCTCTCCGCCCTCCGCCCCCCGCCCCTCCTCAGTCCGCCCTCCGCCCCCCGCCCATCCTCTCCCCGCCCTCCGCCACTCCGCCCTCCGCCCCCCGCCCCTCCTCAGTCCGCCCTCCGCCCTCCTCTCCGCCCACCCACGCCTCCGCCCTCCGCTCTGCCACTTCCGCCTCCTTCCCTTCCTCTATCTCTCTCCACTTCTCTCTCTTCCCCCGCACTCCTCTCCGCACTCCTCTCCACTCCGCGCTCCGCCCCCCGCCCCTCGCACCTCCGCCCTCCGCCCCCCGCCCTCATATCTCCGCCCTCCGCCCCCCGCCCCTCACACACCCGCCCTCCGCCCCCCGCCCCTCACACCTCCGCCCTCCGCCCCCGCCCCTCACACTTCCGCCCCCCCCCTCGCGCACACACTCCACCCCCTCACTCTCTATCTCTCTCACATACCCGCACATACACACGCACAATAACACACATACGCACATACATACACAAACACACACATGCACTCACACACACACACTTCCACACACACCCTGAAGCACACTTCCACACACACCGGCTTACACACACACCCACATACACTCCCACACATACGCAAACACATACATGCACACCCACACACACACACACCCACACACACATATGCCACACACACCCGCACCATTACACACTCACACCCCCATACAATCACACACAAATCACACACACCCACACTTACACACATGCACCCCTATGCGTACAAACACACACACACACCCATACATATGCACACTCCCCCCACTCATACACACACTCACACACATACTATCACACATTCTCACTCGCACACACACATGCAACACACACACTCAGCCACATACACACATACACCCACACACACATTTTTGCATATACACACTCACGATTACATTGGGACCTCTTCCTTCAGCAAGGTTATGAAGATGGACTCAGAAGTATACCATAATCTAAAGAGCAATTATGGGCAAGACTTTTATCAAGAAGAACCCAATCGTTCAAGCAAAGACCCCTTTGACCAGGATGATTGAAGAATGCAGGTAAAAAGTGAAAGTGGAATCGCCAGCAACCATTCACGGCGACTACCTATTTTTTGGATCTAATTCAAATCAAGGGGAATAATTGACCTACCCCTCCAATCTTGGGTAATCAACCGGCGCGTGATCAGTGGACGTGAAGATCGGCAAGGCCCTCTTGGCCTATTGGGGCCTATAAAATCAAAGGATTTGTGCTCATTTGGTGTTACATGTACACGATACACACATTTCTGGTACATTTTTGGAGTTTCATTGACGCGGGCATACGTGCAAAAGTCGTCTCTTCCACTTGGTGGTTTCAAGCCTATTGTAGGAGCTACTCTGTAGTGTGGATACAGAGGGTAGGCTTCTCAGTTGAGGGCTATGAGCACTATAGTGTAAGAAAGTGCCTTGGATTTTCTTTCCTTTCCTTGAGTCAGTATTGGTGATTGAGCTCTATTCTCTTGAGCAAATCTTACCATTTGTATTGTTCTGAGTTAGACTGCATGTAATTAGCCCCTTAAGCTGGTGAGAAGATTCTGTGCATTGAGCTTATTTATTTCTAGGATGGCATGTTAGCCTTCTAAGCCTGCACTTTTGAGCATCTGACCAACCTTGTAATCATCTGAGTCAAATCAAGAAGTGATTGGTCTTCCTTGGTCATTTGTTGTCCATATTTTCTGAAGCATTTACCATTCTGTACAATTCTTGTTGTCTGCCTGCTCACAGAAATGTTAAAGGGTATACTTCCCTAAAGAGAACCCCCCTTGAGTAGGTGACGTACTGGATGTGTTTAATCTTCATTCTCTACCTTTGTTAAAAGCGGATACCCCAGTACCTCCTCTACTGTTTGGCACGCCCGGTGGGACCTTTGCATTTCTGTGAGAGGTGTTTTTCCCTATTGCATTTGCGATTAGGTACATGACCCATACACGAGCAGATAAGGAATCTCTTCGTGTCCGAAGGAACCTTAACAAGTTAGCAATAACCACGGCTAGTGAGTCTACCTCCCCTCTGTCCTCCCTAAATTTATCTATTGATTTGGGTGCGACACCATTGTCAAAAGAGGGGTATAGGAGAACTCTAGACTTCTCCTCAGATACGTCCGAAGAAACACCAGTACAAATGGAGGATCTCTCTCATTTACTCTCCAGATTAAATATCAAATTCCCTACCTTCAAGGGACAAGCCTATGAGGATGCTGATGATCATGTGAGAAGATTCATCTCTTTATGCCGTGGACGAGGTTTGCAAAATAGAGAGCATGCAATGCTGGCACTCTTTCCATCCACATTGGAGGGTCTTGCAGATAAATGGTATAGTCAATATGCAGATGGCCATTTCACTACATGGGAGGCTTTGAAGGCGGCGTTCTCACAGACATTCCGACCAAGTGATTCCTCAGAAAGAGCTCTAGATCAGCTAGAGAATTTGAAGCTAAGACCAGGTGAATCTTTTCATGAACTTCACACTAGAACAAAAGCACTTGTTGCACGTCTACCGCATGCTCCCGGTGACTTCTTGGTTAAAAAGTGGATTGAAAAGGCGCTGTCCAGGTCATGTCAGCAGAAGCTTCGTGAGTCTCTTAGATTGGATGCGACCCTCAATGATTTTGTTGCAGCGACATCACGCATTGAAGAAGCAAGGCAACATTTCGAAGGGGATACACAACCAAAGTATGCTGCAGACATGGATCCTATTGAGCAACTAAGGAGGGAACTGGAGGCATTGAAGATGCAACAAAATCAATAAGAAGAGAAGGTCTTGCCACCACTGTGTCGAACTGATGATGAAGTGGCCCAACTTCGCCGAGAATTAGAAGACTTAAAGACCACTCAAGATATAAGGAGACTAATTTGATGTACAATCTGTAACAACAATGGACATTCCAATGCTAATTGCCCTATTAAGGTAAGCTGTCAATTTTGTGGAAAAGATGGTCATGAAGCCAGAGATTGCTATTACCTCAAGGGCACACAGCAGAGAGGTAACCCTCAAACTTTGGATTCGTACTATGCTAGTACTTCAAATACATCTAATAGAGAGGAGAATAGGCCTGCAAAGCCTAGATATAATAGACCCTTGATGTGCTATCGTTGTGGTGAATATGGTCACATGCAAAATAGGTGTTCCCTCCCAGAAGATGCACCTCCTTGTCAACATTGTCCGGAAGCCAAGGATCATTATACCAAAGATTGCCCAAGAGGTCGTCCTGCTCCAATTCATATGATTGCAATCTCTCCACATGAAGAAGGAAAAACCACTCAGACTTATGCTGTTTCATCCTCTACAATGCCCATGATGACTAGAGCTAGGCAAGCAGCTCCAACCCAGAGAGATGAACAACAAGGATTTCAGGATAAAGAGGAAGAAAAGGAGTCTGGATGGAAGGACCAAGCACAAATTGAAGGAGCTTATAATAAGATGACTACTTCTCTAAGGGGCCAACCAACAAGTCTGCAAGAAAACACTCAGGAGGTAAACATTGAACAAATCTTGAAAGGTATTCATCACAAGGTTAGTCTATATGAACTTATAAGGATGGATTCAAAAATAAGAAGTGACTTACTGAAGATTATACACTCTGCTCACTTGGTCCAATCACCTAGTATAGATGGTTTCATGGTTGATTTTCCCCCTGCACCCTTAGCGGACTACCAAAGTTCAAGATTATCAGTTTGTATAAAGGATGAAGCTCTCACAGGTGTGATCATAGATGGAGGTTCTGGTATCAATTTAATGCCAGATTTTACAATGAAGAGGTTGAAATTGAGCCCTACCAAGTTGGCACCATTCACGGTTACATTGGCAGATCAACATCGGGTTGCGCCACTGGGCATTATTGAGAAGGTACTGATGGTAGTACAAGGCTGCCATTTTTTTCTAGATTTTGTTGTTATTGCACTTCCTCAGGAGACTTCTTACCCTCTAGTCCTGGGAAGACCTTGGCTGAGACAAGCAAAAGCTTTGCAAGATTGGGGAAAAAATAAACTATGGATTTCGACAAATACCAATAGCCAACTGCAACTACATTTGGAAGAAGGATTCGACTCAGGAAAAACTACTCGATATACTGTGGACACTCAGGTAATGCCCTCTTTACCCCAAGAAGAGGATACATTGTTAAATTGGATGATGGGAAGTGCAGAGTGTTGCACAGTGGAGATTAATGAAATTGAGGAAGAAGTTGCAGATAAGGTAATTACAGGAAAGGGCAATGAAGACCACAAGGTGTTGGAGAATGAGCAATTGCAGGCAAGCACAAGCCTTGAGGAAGCAACCCAGATAAAAGTATCAGAGGTAGAAGATTTTGAACCTAAGGGCAGAGAAGATCTTCCTTTCTCAGATATACCTCAAGGATGGATGGAAGAACATGTTGCAGAATATAAATTAAACTCCACTCTTGCATATAGTGGAGATGATTTATCAAACAAGGCCAGTCCTGAAACATTGGTTCAAGAAGTAAATTTAGGGGATGAAGAGAACCCTCAAGTAGTCCATTTGGCATCATGGTTGTGGCATTATCCTAATTTACCACAGAAGGTAACTTCTTTGCTCTTTACTTACAAAAGTGTCTTCGCATGGTCCTACAAAGATCTAACAGGAATACCAGAAGAGCTTGGGTTACATCACATACCCTTAGTTGAGGGAGCCGCGCCAGTAAGAAGTAGGCCATATCGACTCAATCCGAAGTATGCAGAGGCGGTAAAGGTAGAGATTACAAAACTAGAGGAAGCATGTATAATTGTGCCAGTAGAACATTCAAGGTGGCTTTCCTCTATGGTTATAGTGCCCAAGAAAAATAGCGGAAAAATAAGAGTATGTGTTGATTTTCGTGCTTTGAATAAAGTGACTATTCAAGATGGATTTCCTCAGCCCTTCACAGAGCAAGTACTTGAAGAGGTAGCTGGTCACACTCTGTATAGTTTCTTGGATGGTTTTAGTGGCTACAATCAGATAGTGATCCATCCTGATGATAGGGACAAAACGGCCTTTGTCACTCCCTGGGGCACTTATGTCTATACTCGAATGGCTTTTGGTTTGAAGAATGCACCGGCTTCATTTAATAGAACGATGTATCTGATATTGGGCAAATGGTTAACAACCTTTCTACACATTTTCATGGATGACTTTTCAGTATTTTCAGGTACAGATAGAAGGGCAGCAGTTCAAGATTTCCATGACCATTTGGAAAATCTAAAAGAAATTTTTGAGCAATGTCTCAAAACAGGTTTGAAATTGAATCCTAATAAATGTCACTTTTTGGTCACTAAGGGCACTCTTCTTGGTCACATAGTATCTGCTGAAGGCATAACTGTTGACCCTGCAAAGGTTACAGCTATTCTTTCCATGCCAATTCCACAAAGCCCAAAGGAAGTGCAAAGTTTCTTGGGCCATGCAGGGTATCACAGAAGATTCATTAGGATGTATTCGGAAATTGCTAAGCCCTTGTCAAGGCTTACCAACAAAAAGATCCCTTTCTCATGGAGTGCTGAAGCTGACAAAGCATTTTGTGAACTAAAGTTGAGGCTATGTACTGCTCCACTTTTAAGTGTTCCTAATTGGTCATTAGAATTTCATGTACATACAGATGCTAGTCTTCATGCTGTTGGTGCAGTTCTAGCTCAACCATCATCTCACAAAGTGGATAGACCTATCTCTTATGCAAGCAGACTACTCAACCAAGCTGAAAGAAATTACAATACAACGGAAAGAGAAGGTTTGGCTATCGTATTTGCCCTTCAGAAGTTCCGACATTATCTCCTTGGTGTACATTTCATTGTTATCTCTGATCATCAGCCCTTGAAGTATTTGATAAACAAACCTAGAGTAGCTGGAAGGATTTGGAGATGGTTACTCCTATTTCAGGAATTTAATTTTGATATTCATATTAAGCCAGGAAAAGAGCACTACATGGCAGATCAAGTGTCCACGACGGCAATGAGCGAAAAGGCAACAGGTATTAATGATGAATTGATGGATAACAATCTTTTTCTAGTAGCAATCCGGACTGGTTGGTATGATGAAATTCTCCATGTTCTGACTACTGGAAAGATCCCAGAACACTTGACACCTGTGGAAAAGAGAAGACTGCTCCTGAAAACCAAAGCATATTCTCTTATAAATGGAAACTTATATAAATATTGTCAGGATGATATATTGAGAAGGTGTGTCTATCCAGAAGAGGTAAATCTTTTGCTGGAGGCTGCACACAATGAAGGACACCTAAAGGGGGAAGAATTGGCTCATAGAATCATCCACAAAGGGTTATGGTGGCCTCATATTTTCAAGGATGCAATCAAGTTTGCAAAAGAATGCCACATCTGTCAGAGATGTGCTCCCACGCCAACCAGATTGAACTTCCAACCATTAGTCATATCTACCGGATGGCTCCCATTTGAATGATGGGGTCTTGATTTCATAGGACCAATTAGCCCAACTGGTCAACCTGGAGGTAAAAAGTATATTTTGATGGCTACATGTTATGCCACTAAATGGATAGAGGCTAAAGCTACTGTGGACTGCACGGCTTTAACAGTAGCTAAATTTGTGTATAAACGTATTTTCTCAAGATTTGGTTGCCCACTGGAAATTACTAGTGATAGGGGCACACATTTTGTAAATCAATTGCTCCAGTTTATATTTGACAGGTACAAAATCTTCCATAAAAAATCTTGTGCCTACTACCCCAGGGCAAATGGCCAAGCAGAGAGTTCCAATAAGATTTTGATTGGACTCCTTCGCAAATTATCTTTCGATCATCAAAGCACCTGGCCGCTAGCATTGATCGGTGCAATTTGGGCTTTCAGAACCACGAAGAGGGGATCCACAGGCGAAACTCCATTTCGCTTAGTATATGGGAAAGAAGCATTGGCACCATTCGAGTTCATAATCAGAAAGGAAATAGGAATCAAAGCCATTGGAATTGAAACCCCCCATTCAGAGATTGGTGGCATTAGAAGAATACAGAGAAGGAGCAATGCAAAAACTTCAAGTAACACAAGAAGAGCGCAAGAGATTGCATGACAGGTATCTGAGATCCACTAAAGTTCAGGAAGGGTCTATGGTTTTAGTGCATCAGGTTCCAGCAATTTCAACTAAATTGGCACCCAAGTGGATAGGACCTTATAAGGTAATCAAGGTATTGCCACATGGCGCTGTGCATCTGGAAGATCTGCAGGGTAAAATGATTCCCCTGGTCAACATCTCCAGGGTGAAGAAGTATTTGAATTAGGTCAAAATGGAAGCATTCTATCTCTTGTACATATCATGTTTCTTTTCAGTAATTGCAGTTAAATCTCATTAAATAAATTAAAATAAGGGAGAAATTGCACCAGGGACGGTGCAAAAGCTTGATGTGGGGGTCTGTAGATCCCTATCTTCTTCTCTCTCGTCATTTTAAACAATAAGGAAGGCCAAGGAAGAACATCCAGCTCAAGTTGGAAGGGGTGGGGTTGTTCGAACTCTTTGGATACAACATGGACAGAGCTGGTCAGTGGTGCAACATCAAATCTTTGCCTCTGTCATTGCCCAGGGAGGATGGCCATGGTGATAGGAAGTGATACGCAAGCAGAGGTTATGGAGAGGCTTGGTAGCCTGTTGAAGAAAAGATGGCAATTGTAATGGTAATGGAGCCACTTCGGTTCTCTCCCGGATCAATGCCTCTCTCTGGGATGGCTTGTAGTCTGAATGTCTGCAATCTCACTCTTTTCTCTCTGTTTCTATCTCTATCCCTCTATCATCTCTTTCCTCCACCCTCCTCCACCTTACTCACGCAACCCTCCCTCATCCTCCACCTCCTCCCGCACCCTCACTCCTCCTCCCCCTCCCACACACCTCCTCCCTCACCATCCACCTCCTCCCACCCTCACTCCTCCCCCTCCTCCCCCTCCCGCAACCCTCCTTCACCCTCCACCTCCTCCCACACCCTCACTCCTCCTCCCCCTCCCGCAACCCTCCCTCACCCTCCACCTCCACTCACTCCCTCCCCCTCCTCTCTCTCTCTCTCTCTCTCGCATTCTCTCTCTCCTCCCCACCTTTCCTCCCTGTCACCTCTCTCTCTCTCTCTCTCTCTCTCTCTCTCTCTCTCTCTCTCTCTCTCTCTCTCTCTCTCTCTCTCTCTCTCTCTCTCTCTCTCTCTCTCTCTCTCTCTCTCTCTCTCTCTCTCTCTCTCTTTCTCTCTCTCTCTTTCTCTCTCCTCTCCGCAACCCCGCGTGAACCCCCCTCTCCCTCCCTCTCTCTCTCTCTCTCTCTCTCTCTCTCTCTCTCTCTCTCTCTCTCTCTCTCTCTCTCTCTCTCTCTCTCTCTCTCTCTCTCTCTCTCTCTCTCTCTCCCTCTCTCTCTCTCTCTCCACCCCTCCTTCTCTCTCCTACTCCGCCGTGCCTCCCCGCTGACCCCGCCTTGCCCCGTTGACCACGCGCTCCCCCGCCACCTCCGCCCCGCTTCCCCCCGCGCTCCCCCGCTCTCCGCCCCCCACCCCTCCTCTCCTTCCGCCACCCGCAGCCCACCCTCACCCCCCGAGACCCGCCCCCGCTCCTCCTCTCCGCCCGCCCACCCAATTCCGCCATCCCGCACCCCTCTCTCTCTCCCTCTCTCCACCCTCCCGCATCCCGCAGCCCCGCAGCCCCGCCTCCCTCCGCCCCGCTCTCCGTCCCCCGCCCATCCTCTCTCCGCCCTCTGCCAAACCGCCCTCCGCCCCCCGCCCCTCCTCAGTCCGCCCTCCGCCCCCTGCCCATCCTCTCTCCGCCCCCCGCCCCTCCTCAGTCCGCCCTCTGCCCCCCGCCCATCCTCTCCCCGCCCTCCGCCACTCCGCCCTCCGCCCCCCGCCCCTCCTCAGTCCGCCCTCCGCCCTCCTCTCTGCCCACCCACGCCTCCGCCCTCCGCTCTGCCACTTCCGCCTCCTTCCCTTCCTCTATCTCTCTCCACTTCTCTCTCTTCCCCCGCACTCCTCTCCACTCCGCCCTCCGCCCCCCGCCCCTCACACCTCCGCCCTCCGCCCCCCGCCCTCACATCTCGGCCCTCCGCCCCCCGCCCCTCACACACCCGCCCTCCGTGCCCCGCCCCTCACACCTCCCCCCTCCGCCCCCGCCCATCATACCTCCGCCCTCCGCCCCCCCCCCCCTCACACACACCCGCCCCCCGCCCCTCACCTCCGCCCTCCGCCCCCCGCCCCTCACACCTCCGCCCCCCGCCCCTCACACACCCACCCTCCGCCCCCCGCCCCTCACACCTCCGCCCTCCGCCCCGCCCCTCACACACCCGCCCTCCGCCCCCGCCCCTCACACCTCCGCCCCCCGCCCCTCACACCTCCGCCCCCCGCCCTCACACCTCCGCCCCCCGCCCCTCACACACCCGCCCTCCGCCCCCCGCCCCTCACACCTCCGCCCTCCGCCCCCCGCCCCTCACACTTCCGCCCCCCCCTCGCGCACACACTCCACCCCCTCACTCTCTATCTCTCTCACATACCCGCACATACACACGCACAATAACACACATACGCACATACATACACAAACACACACATGCACTCACACACACACACACTTCCACACACACCCTCAAGCACACTTCCACACACACCGGCTTACACACACACCCACATACACTCCCACACATACACAAACACATACATGCACACCCACACACACACACACCCACACACACATATGCCACACACACCCGCACCATTACACACTCACACCCCCATACAATCACACACAAATCACACACACCCACACTTACACACATGCACCCCTATGCGTACAAACACACACACACCCATACATATGCACACTCCCCCCACTCATACACACACTCACACACATACTATCACACATTCTCACTCGCACACACACATGCAACACACACACTCACCCACATACACACATACACCCACACACACATTTTTGCATATACACACTCACGATTACATTGGGACCTCTTCCTTCAGCAAGGTTATGAAGATGGACTCAGAAGTATACCATAATCTAAAGAGCAATTATGGGCAAGACTTTTATCAAGAAGAACCCAATCGTTCAAGCAAAGACCCCTTTGACGAGGATGATTGAAGCATGCAGGTAAAAAGTGAAAGTGGAATCGTCAGCAACCATTCACGGCGACTACCTATTTTGTGGATCTAATTCAAATCAAGGGGAATAATTGACCTACCCCTCCAATCTTGGGTAATCAACCGGCGCGTGATTAGTGGACGTGAAGATTCGGCAAGGCCCTCTTGGCCTATTGGGGCCTATAAAATCAAAGGATTTGTGCTCATTTGGTGTTACATGTACACGTTACACACATTTTTGGTACATTTTTGGAGTTTCATTGATGCGGGCATACGTGCAGAAGTCGTCTCTTCCACTTGGTGGTTTCAAGCCTATTGTAGGAGCTACTCTGTAGTGTGGATATAGAGGGTAGGTTTCTCAGTTGAGGGCTATGAGCACTATAGTGTAAGAAAGTGCCTTGGATTTTCTTTCCTTTCCTTGAGTCAGTATTGGTGATTGAGCTCTATTCTCTTGAGCAAATCTTACCATTTGTATTGTTCTGAGTTAGACTGCATGTAATTAGCCCCTTAAGCTGGTGTGAAGATTCTGTGCATTGAGCTTATTTATTTCTAGGATGGCATGTTAGCCTTCTAAGCCTGCACTTTTGAGCATCTGTCCAACCTTGTAATCATCTGAGTCAAATCAAGAAGTGATTGGTCTTCCTTGGTCATTTGTTGTCCATATTTTCTGAAGCATTTACCATTCTGTACAATTCTTGTTGTCTGCCTGCTCACAGAAATGTTAAAGGGTATACTTCCCTAAAGAGAACCCCCCTTGAGTAGGTGACGTACTGGACGTGTTTAATCTTCATTCTCTACCTTTGTTAAAAGCGGATACCCCAGTACCTCCTCTACACCAGGATATAAGTATTCAAATTTGCTTGAATTGGTTCATACAGAGGTGTGGGATCCTTCAAGGGACTATAGCATAAATAGATCCATATATTATGTATTTTTTGTTGCTGATTCAACAAGATCGATCACACTTTATATAATCAAGGACAAATCAAAAGTGTTCAAGACATTCAAACATTATCATGCTTATGCAGAAAGGATTACAGGACAAAAGCTCAAGAGGTTGAGCTTAGATTGAGGGGGAGAATATTTCTCTAAAGAGTTTGATGATTATTTGTGGAATGTGGGTACAAAAAGAGAGGTAACTTGCAGGTACTCCCCTCAACAAAATGGAGTTGCAGAAAGAAGAAATAGAACTTTTGTAGAGTTTGCAAGATTAATGATGAAACACAATAATTGTTCAAACTACTTATGGGCAGAAGCTATCAACACTGCAACATGTATTGTGAAATAGGTTATCCTACTCTTGATCATTATAACGTATTTGGATGTTTGCTATATGCTCATGTTCCTTCGCAACAAAGACATAAATTAGAACCCAAAGCATAGAAGTATGTATTTATTGGGTATGATGATAGATAGATGGGTTACAGATTGTGGAGTCCATCTACAAAACAATTTCTTGTTACAAAAGATGTTACATTTGATGAGCAAAGCACATGGTATAAAGGGTGAACAAATGATTGTGTAGATTTTGAAGAAATACAAAGGAAAGGGAAGACAAAAGTAAAGGTGTATGAAGAAGATATTGATGATGATAATTGTAAAATGAAATTGCAGGGCAATGATGCAGATAGGCCAAGATTCGATCCCGAATCAAATGTGGCTGAGACTTCAAGAAGTGCAGAGGTCCGAAGATCTTCGAGAGAAAGAAAAGAACCTATCAGGTATAGTTATGAAACATCTTTCTTAACAACAAAAGATTATGCTTATATTGTGAAGACAGAAGAAGATCCAACCACATATGAAGAAGCTAAAGGTAAACAGAATTGGGAGAAGGCAATGCAAGAAGAGTATGATGCTCTACATGAGAATGAGACATGGGAATTGGTGCCAAGACCAAAGAATCAGAAGGTAATTGGATGTAAGGGGGTGTATTAGACAAATACGATGAAACCTTTAGTCTAGTTGCTAGGATGTCTAAAATTAGAACTCTAATTGCTATTGCTACTTGTAAAGGATTGAAGTTGTCACAATTAGATGTGAAGAATGCATTTTTGAATGGATATATTGCAGATGAGGTGTACATGGAGCAACGAGAGGGTTTCATGGATTTAATTGGATCCAATTATGTATGTAAGCTCAAGAGAGCTTTGTATGGTTTGAAGCAGGCCCCAAGAGCATGGAAGTACAGGCTTGTTAAGTTCTTGAATGAATGTGGATATCAAGCTTCAAAAGCAGATAGAAGCTTGCTAGTGAAAGCAAGTGAAGATGGGTTCATATATATGTGTATTTATGTTGATGATATTATTGTCATTGGTAGAGATGCTCAAGTAATCAAGGAGCTTAAGAAGCATATAGAAAAGGAGTTTAAGATAAGTGATTTGGGAAACTTGTCTTATTTCTTAGGAATGCAGATTGTGTATACTCAACATGGAGTATATGTTACACAAGAGAGATACTTGAAGAATTTGTCGGTCAAGTTTGACATGGAAGATTGCAAGCCTTCAACCACACGTTGGAGGTAAATCATAAGTTGAGTAGATAGGGAGGAGAAGAATTTAATGACATGAAGAAAGATCAGAGTTTGGTGGGTAGTTTCATCTATGCTACCTTGACAAGACCACATCTATCATATGTAGTTGGTGTCTTATCACAATTTATGCATTGTCTAGAGAAAAATCATTGGATTGAAGCTCAAAGGGTACTCAGATATATCCTATCATTGGACTAGGAAAAGTTGAAAAATGCATTGTACGTGCCCGGTATCAAGAAGAACTTAATTTCAGTTCCGTTGATTGCCAAAGCTGGACTTCATGTACACTTGTGATTCTCTTGAAAAATGCATTGTACGTGCCCGGTATCAAGAAGAACTTAATTTCAGTTCCGTTGATTGCCAAAGCTGGACTTCATGTACACTTTGTTGATGATAAGTGTATGGTTCATGATTTCAAGAATGGTGATGTTATCGTGATGTACGATACATCATGTAATGGTTTGTATCACATGGATACATACAGGAGGACTGCCTTGCATGCCTTGGTTGCTGATACTTCTTCCATGGCTGAAATGGAGTTGTGGCTTGCTCGTTTTGGTCACTTGAACTTCAATAGTTTGCATTACTTGCAAAAGAAGGACATGGTTATTGGTTTGCCTAGACTTGAGTCCATTGAAAAGCATGCATGTGAAGGTTGCATTCTTTGAAAAATGCATCCTGCCTCTTTTCCAAAAGATAGTCATACACACACTACAAGAAAATTGCAACTTGTTCATAGTGATGTATGTGGTCCCATCAAGAATCCATCTTTTAGGAAGCATGCATATTTTGTTACCTGCATTGATGATGCTACTCTTCATACATGGGTGTATCCTAAGAAAGCAACGAATGAGGTATTTTCTTGCTTGAAAGCATTTTTAGCTATGGCTGAAAATTTTTCTTCACAAAAGCTTTTAACTCTACACATGGATCGTGGTGGTGAATACATGTCACATGAGTCTAATGCTTTCCTTCATGAAAGAGGTATTTGAGACCAATGTATGGTCCCATATACACCTCAACAAAATGGTGTTACCGAGCTCAAAAGTAGAACTCTACTTGAAATGGCAAGATGCATGGTTAAAGGAAAGCATCTTCCTAATAAGTTTTGGATGGAAGCGGTCATGTGTGCAAAATATGTGTTGAATCGCTGCCCTACAAAAGCATTGAAAGTCATCACTCCTTATAAGGCTTGGAATGGTCATAAGCCTTTGCTTAGTCATATGTGTGTGTTTGGTTGGTTGGCATATGCTCTCGTGCCATCACAACAAGGTCACATACTTGATGACAAGGCAAAGAAATGTATATTTGTTGGTTATAGTGCTGAAAGTACAGGATATCATTTGTATCATCCATTGAGGAGCACAATTATTGTGAGTCCACATGCGGTATTTGCTGAAAATTCAGTTTTCCCTCTACTTGAATGCAAAAAACAGCCAACAATTACCTCACAAGATGTGTTGGATACACTCATGCCTTTGTTCCAAAATGGCGTGCTTGACTATGGTCATGTAGACCAGCCAATTGAGGCTCAAAGGGCTGAAAAATTCCAGTCAAATAGGGCTAAAAATGTAGAGAATTTCCATCCAAACATGGCTGAAAAATTTCAACCAAAAATTCTCAAAACTGCTAGAATTTTTCAGCTACATATGGCTGAACATTTGCATCAAAATATGGATGAAAATGTGCATGAAAATAAGCCCACACATGATGTAAATATTGATGATGTATTGCATAATGAACCCATGTCTTTCAAGGGTGCACAATCTATGCCAAAGTGGCTAAAACAAACTTTGCAGGACAGCAAATTGAGTGCATCTTTACTTAGTAGAACAAGATCAAGCTCTCACCATGCATCAAGTAATTTTGTGGACTATTCTTTTATTGTTAAAGCATGTAATAAAGAGCCACTTTCTTTTGAAAAGGCATGTGATGATCCACAATGGATGAGTGCTATGCAATCAAAAGTGGATTCCATACATATGAATGGTACTTAGGAGTTATGTGAATTGCCAAAAGGAAAGAATGCCATTGGTACAAAGTGTGTAGCCTTGATGTGAAACTTTTCCCTAGACATGGGCACTTTTTACTCCAGTGCTGGCTAGAGGTTTTTTCCCCATGTTACTACATACTTGATACTCTCATATGTGGTGGTACTTTGTACTTAGGGATATTATTCAACTCTTAGTTCAGTTCACTTCATCATCAATAGAGAGAGCTATTCCAGCCATCATCTTCTCCATGTGTCCTGCTGTGTTTGTGCTCCTTGTGTGTGCTTCTCGTGTGTCTCTCACACTTCTACACACACCCATCAGGTATATAATGGTGTGCATACTGATGAAGACATATTGACATCTATACCAATGGTTGTATCGATGATAGTAGGCACATACTAACACTTATACCACCACCCATACGAATGCTTATATTAAGTTTTGTTTTGATAATATGCCTTGTGCAATATCTCTTCTTCAACATAGTTAGATTCATGATTTGATATGATTTGAAGCATGTAAATATGTCTCTTTCCTAAGTATTTGTCTTATTGGATGACTTTATCTCATCATTGCACGGAAGGAATATTCCTCTTCGTGTTTAGGAAGTTGCCATTCATGAGCTCTCTAATGTATCCACTTCTTTATCACTTGTTGATCCCATGTTCACCCATATGTCACCTTCATCAAGTGACTTATTTTGCCCTTTTATTCAAGCTTCATTTTAATATTTTCTCATTCATAATCTTTCATGTACTTGGTGATGTAGAAATCACCTTTGATGATGTTCTTGAAGTAGTTGGAAAACTCTTCTCCAAGTTTTGTTGCTATTGTTTGAACATATTTTCTTTTTCATATTTGTTTGCAACATGTCATTCTTATCACACTTAGATGAACGCTCTTGAAATTTGACATTTAGTAATAACATATATATCCGTTTCTTTAATAACAACCATGAGATATATATCTATCTTAATTTTGCACCTAGTTTATGCCTCAGTTCATGGGATCTATGAAGATGAAATACATGACCCAACAGTTTAATATTTGAAAGGTTGGGTTTCCTACCAGGCAAAGCTAAATATGGTGTGAGTGCATGTATTAATCATACTTGAAACTTTTTAAATATTTATATTGTATTTTCTACATCATCCCAATAAGAATACGAAACATTCACTTCATTTATCATTGCCATAGCTAGCACGTGCTATATATCTTTTACTTTCTATTCCTAACCCATGTTTTTGCGATATATATAAGTGAAACTAAATCTATCATCCATTAATTGTCCATAAATAAAGTCATAAAAATCATTTGAAAAGTATACTCCTCATTTTATATTGTTTGAGAGTTTTTAAGCACATAACCATCTCGTTTTACACTTGGATTTGTAACATCTTAAAGTGGTAGTGCACCTCCCACTTGACATTCATGTTTGAATGATAAACTTGAATGTAGAAAGCAATTAAAAGAAATGTGATTTCCATTCATTTGCTGTCTTATTGTTCCTCATAAATATATATATGAGGCTCAACACTTCATTGTTCACGTTTCATCCCTTCTTCAATGGAAATCTATTTTATTTAACTCGTTGAAATGCATGGTGAAAGTCTTGCATATTATGAGATGTAAAATCGAGTGAAAAACTCAACAAAGATATGTATTGAGTCTCATTCATCCTATATAAATCTTGTGGGCAATTATTTTATAGCACGAATCAATCTCCCCAATCTATTTATTTCCATTTTAGAGGTAGATATTGTGATGGTTTTATGGTTTTACCTTCATGATGAAGAGCCTTGCTTGATTGGTCTTCTTGCAATGAGCTTTAATTTATACTTCGAGATTAAAAAAAAAAACCAATATTTAATATTAAGCCTTAGTTCTCGACATCTTTCAACCATTTCTCCAATTAACACCAATTTCTAAGCGATGGCTAGCACATCCAACACATCCTTTAACATCAAGGTAATTTGAGATCCATCCAATGAGACATCTCCCACATGTGTGATGTTTTTCTCAATTGAATGTCCTCTCTTCAAGTTCACCAATAATGGGGAAGCTTATATTAGATAATACTTCCCATTTGCACTCTATTATTAATAAAGCCATTATGTATGTACTATGTAAGGTTTTTGGCAAGTCATTCCATTCACACCATACATTATAGAGTAGTTCTCGTTTCATGATTTGTTGAGGCACTATAATAACTACATTTGTTCCGTTTATACCTTCGCTTTCATCCTCACTTGGAATAGAAATTCTGCCATAGTGATCTTGATTTTCATAGCTGCAATATTCTCCAATAGATTGTTCTTTTCCTTGTGATCTTCCACCTCCTCCTTTGTTCCTTCTTATTACATTTGATCCATCAATTTTTCCTTCTTGAAGTTTTCCTTGATTGTTTATGCCTTTATCCACATAGAAATATTGGACTTGATTGCCCTTTTATTGAGATCCTTCTTGACACATCTCTTTAATAACCATTAGTGTGACTAGTTGGCCAAACTCAAAGAAAGAATCCTATACATGCACTAATGTAGTGAATGCTCTCCGTATTTCATCTCTTCTCCATCCATTCTGATTATGAGCAACAAATTCATCATCTTGAATTATGTTTCTAATTGAGCCAATGGAATCTTAAAGCTACTTAACATTGAAAATGTTTTCATCAATATTAGTCATTGTTGGTTTTCTTGGATTACTGAACTCATTCCTTTTTTGAATATTCCTTTTTGTGGAGTAGTACAAATACACATATCACTAGTAATACTAAAAACATTTACCTAAAGTTTCTTTATGATCATTCATCATTTGTTTCTCCTAATTTAGTGCTATTAGTTTTTCTCTTGTTTAGTGTTATGCATATCTCTTGACTCATAAGTATAAAAAGACAAGAAAAAGAAACTAAGACAAAAGAGTGTAGAGAGTCGGTTTTCTTATATATTATAGGCACACAATGACTAATAGACATGATGTTAAGATTCATACCTACTGATATTTCTTTACAAATCCATGTTGACAACCTCCTCTAGACCTATTTTCTCTAGGTGCTTTCATAAATGTTATGGTTGGGGCCCATCCTCTTTTCTAAAGTCCTAATTTATCTCCTCATTTCTCCATCTTTGTATGATGCACCTCTTCGTGGTCTTGGTGATGGAAGATGGAGTAAGATATTTTAACCCACGAACTATACTATCTTCTTTGCATATCAGTCAATTCTTGACAAAACTTAGTGAGCATACTATACTGAGCATGATGCACATCCATAGCTGGCTTGTAGGAAATACCTCACCCTTCATGGTCTTATCTATTAAAATAGGAAGCAGAATATATCCTCTTACAATGAGACAATTCACATAACCTTGAGGATAAATCTTGAGAGTCAAATGATGACATGGACCTTCTTAGGCCTCTAGATTAGTGTTTCTCTTGTGCATACTATTTGTCTATTTCATAGTGACATTCTCCTAGTAACAAAACACCAACCCCATGGAACTACCAAAAGTACTTTGATTTTTTTCTATTCATGCTTCATTACCTAACCATGCACATTAATGATCATCAATTCACAAAAGGAGTACTATAGAGATCTTCCCAAAAGTACCATCCTACATTTGACTATAAGAAAACCTAGATAGAATAGTTTGTTGATTTCCTTGATTGATCTTTTGACTTCATGATATGGTAGTGATATCTTTATGTTTTGGAGATGCTAGTAGCACCCGTATATCATCTGTACAAGATATATATATTTTTTTCTTTCAAGAACAAAACTCTAAACTATAAAGAGAAAATCATTACAAAAGAGTTGAAAGGAAATAGATAAAGAGATATCCCTAGATACTATAAAATAAGGCACCAAACATTATAGTCTATGTTTGACTATGCCTCAATATCTTTTTATATAATTAGCTTTCCTCTAGTGTTCTTCCAAAAATGCTTTTGCCTCTAGGAGTCATTAGACCAAATCCTTTCGAACTTTGAGTAACCCTATTATCAATACAACTAGTACTTTGAATAAGAAACCATTTAGTGAACTAGTTTTGTTTGAGGCCCACTAACCATTTTTCATCATAGTTTGAATAGTATTAGGAATTCATATCCTTGCAAGTCTTTGCAAAAGGAAAAGAAGAACCTGAAACCTTTTGGGCTCCCCAAACACATGAGAAAAAATATGTGTGCTAAGATCAATGTTATATTTTCTCATCCATGGAAACCATTGAGCGAGATGTACTCATCATAGTTTTTAAAGGCATGTTGGCTCCATGATCTACTCTTACTAATCCAAGCCTCAACCATTCCCTAGCATCAAAACATTCAGATCACCCAAAAAACTAGTGCTTTGTGGTAGCATATATTTGCCAGTTGAGATTAGGCACTAAAAATGTAGCTCCATATGAAGCACACATTCTTCACTTTGACTCCAACAACAATTGAAACACTTTATGAAAGGAATCACCGACATTCTGATTGCCATGGTTCTTTCCTCCAAACTACTGTTGATATATTTAGGTAGTGATGTGTGTGAACACTCTAGGACTGCCGGGGCACTTTTTTCCCTCTTTAGGAGGTTTTTTTCCCCCGGCTTGTATATACGCCTATTGCCCTAATGGGCTACTTATCTTTGTACATTCTCTATTAATACATTCAGTATTGTGTGTTTGTGCTCCAAGCTTCTTCTTCTTCCTTGTGTTGTTCGCGTGCTTCCGCAGACGTCTATCTCCAACAATTGGTATCAGAGCAGGTCGTCGCTTCTTCTAGGGCACCGTCGACACTCCTCCGTTTGCAGTCTCAGATTCGCACGAAATTTGGTGAGCCTACTCAAGTGTTTCCGAGATCAAAACAGCTTCGCTATGTGTGCCGAAATCGCGATCTGAGCTCGTTTCGGCCTCCGAACGCACTATCACAGCGCTTGTGCAGGCTATTTTGTCCTTTTGTGCCAAAGGTATATACCAGTTTTTGTTCATCAGTTTAAGCATCTCGAAGTCTGCTACAGGTCTAGCGGAACTCATCTCGGCAGTTCCGTTCAACTTTTTGAGATACAATCCATTTTCTGCATCAAGGTATTTTAGTCACTGGCCATGGCTGAAAGTAGTGATGTATTCCGTATGTTGGCTGTTGAGGATAAGTTGGATGGTACCAACTACCCATTATGGGCTTATATGATGCGACATGTACTGGTTGCAAAAGGACTATGGAACATTGTGTAGGATCTTGAAAGACGTCCTGTTACACCTGCGACTACAGGTACTACAAATACAGGTGCTGGAGGTGTTGGAGCTGATGAAGATGGTGTCGAAGATGATATTCCGCAGATTCCTGTTCGTGCTGTTGTTTCTGTTGCACCTATTGTAGAGCAGATTCGTTGGGATGGCAGAGATGCCCAGGCACATGCATTGATAGCTTTGTCTGTCAAACGTGCTATTATTCCTCACATTCGCTCTTGCAGAACAGCAAAGGATGCTTGGGATACACTTACCACTTTGTACTAGGCTAGGAATGAGGCTCGTGTTGCTTACCTCCGAAAATAGTTGGAGAGTGAGCACATGAATGAAGGTGATTCTATGGATAGTTTTCTCACAAAGATCAAAGACGTGAAGGAACAATTGATTTCTGCTAATGAGGTTATACCAGATAGCTCACTTGTGCAGACCGTTCTGAATGGTCTTCCTGATTCATATCAGAGTTTTGCCTCTACTCTTCGGTTGATGATGAAAGGCAATCCGAATGCCTTGTCATTTGAGGAATTAGTATCTGTTCTGTTGCAGGAAGATCAGTCCAGGCAGAACAGGTCCATTATGCATGTTGCAGATCAAGCTTTCCTGGCTAGTGAGAAGAGCAAAGGAAAATGGAGCTCTTCTACTAGTAAGCAGAAATCTGCAAATGCTGCAGAATCGAAGAACCAAGATAAAGATGAGAAGAAATCAGAAAAGCAGAAATTGTTCTGCAAGTACTGTAAAGGAAATGATCATATTATAAAGAACTGTCCAAAACTGGCTGCTAAAGAGGCAAAGAAGAAAGAGGCTGGAATGGTTATTGCAGAGGCCTCTACACCAAGAATAGAGTCTGCAAATCTTGTGCAGGAAGAAGAATGGGCATTTACTACTGTCTGCAGTTTTGACCCATCTGATCAGTGCATGTCTGCAATAGACTCAGATGTTTGGTACTTTGACAGTGGGGCGACCAAACATATTACCTCGCAGCGCAGTTTCTTCTCTTCACTCGAGCCTGCCCCTACAGGGAATACCGTCACATGTGCCAATAACTCCTCTTATCCTATTATGGGAGTTGGTAAGATCATTCTGACTACTACTAATGGTAGTTCTTTCACTTTGTCAGATGCTTTATCTGTGCTAGGGATCAAAAAGAACTTGTTATCAGTTTCTGCATTAGCCAAGATTGGCTTGGTTGTGAAATTCGTTGATGACAGGTGTACAGTCCATGATCTCTCAAATGGCGATGTGATTATTCCTTCTGGCATTTTATGTCGTGGGCTGTAATAAGCTCATAGACTATGAAAGATCTATGAATGATTCGGCATGTGCAGTTCATGATTCTCAGGCTATGTCAGATGCAAAGCTTTGGCATGCATGCTTTGGTCATCTGAATTTTGCTAGTTTGTTACGCTTGCAGAAATCTGAAATGGTGTCCTCTTTGCCCAAACTTGAGGCACCTGGAAAACATGTTTGTGAAGGCTGTATTTTGGGCAAAATGCAGCGTTCTTCCTTTCCAAAAGATGGTTCAGTTCGGGCTACATAGAAATTGCAGCTTGTACATAGTGATGTTTGTGGTCCTATGCAGACACCCTCTTTTGGAAATTACCTTTACTTCGTGACTTTCATTGATGATTTTTCCAGGCATGCATGGGTATATCCACTCAAAGCAAAGTCCGAAGTGCTCATGTGCTTCAGACAGTTTTTGGTTTTGGCTGACAATTTGTCAGCATGTAAAATGGGCACCCTCCGTTCTGATCGAGGGGGGGAATATCTGTCTTCAGATTTTAATGCATTTCTGGCTGAACGTGGGATAAAACACCAATGTACAGTGCCATATACACCTCAACAGAATGGAGTTGCTGAAAGAAAGAACAGGTCACTCATGGAGATGGCGAGATGCATGGTCAAAAGTCAGGCTTTACCACATAGTTTCTGGCTTGAGGCTGTCATGTGTGCAGCATATGTACTGAACAGGTGTCCCACTAAAGCGTTGCAGTTTATCACTCCATATGAGGCTTGGCATGACCGCAAGCCATTTGTTGCTCATCTGCGTGTTTTTGGTTGTTTGGCATATGAATTACTGCCTGAACAACATCGCAGAAAATTGGATGATAAGGCAGTAAAATGTATTTTTGTTGGGTACAGTTCTGAAAGTAAAGGCTATCGTCTATATCATCCACAGACTAAACGCATTCTGGTTAGCCATGATGTTGTCTTTGTGGAAGATGCTATTCAGCCATTGCTTTCATGTACTAAGGAGACATCTGTTAACTCCAAAGACATGTATGATACTTTGATGCCTCTTTTTACAGGTGGACAGTCTAGTGCTGGTCCTAATGAGGCAACTTCTCAGCCTTTGCAAGTTTCATATGATGATGCACATCATTCCATTTCTGATGCAGATTTACATGATGCACTTGCTGATGAGAGAGCTGATATTGAGCAGGCAAAAACTATGCCAAAATGGCTGGTGCAGACTTTGCGTGACAGCAAATTAGATGCACCTTTGTCATATCGTACTCGTTCAGGCTCTCATAGTGCCTCCTTTGCATCAGATTGCTATGCTATGGCTGCATCTAGTCTCTGTGATGAGAATGAGCCTGTTTCTTTTGATGAAGTACAGAATTCAGAAAATTGGATGGCTGCTATGCAATCTGAATATGATGCTATAATGAAGAGTGGTACATGGCCTTTATGTGACTTGCCTCCTGGCAAGAAGGCCATTGGCACTAAGTGGGTATACAAGCTGAAGCGTAAACTTGATGGTACAGTTGACAGGTATAAGGCTAGGCTTGTTGCAAAGGGTTATGCGTAGGAAAGAGGCATTGATTTTGATGAGACCTTTGCACCTACATGCCGTATGACTACTGTTCGGAGCATTTGTGCACTTACAGCCCATCATGGCTGGAATGTAGATCAGTTGGACATTAAAACAACATTTCTGAATGGTGACTTGCATGAAGAAGTGTATGTTTTTCAGCCCCATGGCTTTGTGCAGAAAGGGCATGAAAACCAGGTTTGCAGGTTAAAGAAGGCATTATATGGTTTAAAGTAAGCACCACGTGCTTGGTATGAGAAGATACATGCCTATCTGATTGCACATGCTTTTGAGAACAATCCAACTGAAAGCACCTTATATGCTAAACGTGCTAATGATGTGCTTCTAATCATTGTTGTCTATGTTGATGACATACTGCTCACTGGTCGTGTTGAGACACATATTGCTGATTTTAAGGCTGATTTGCATGCCTCATTTGAGATGTCTGATTTGGGGTATTTGCATCACTATTTGGGCATTCAGTTTATGCACGTTGATGGTGGAATGGCTTTGTGTCAAACGAAATATATTGACACATTATTGCAGCGTTTTGGCCTTGAAGACTATAAGCCAATTGCCACTCCTATGGAGACAGGCTTACGATTGATTCTTAAAGATACTGGAGATGCATTTGATGCTGTTCTCTATCAGCAGGCTGTTGGATGCTTGATTTACTTATGCATTACTCGTCCAGATATTCAGTTTGCTATCTCACAGATGAGCAGGTTTATGCATTGCCCAAGAGTCACGCATTGGAAAGCGGTTAAGCGCATCTTTCTCTACTTGAGTGATACTCGGCTACTTGGGTTGTTTTATCCCAAGGGGGGATCACTACCGCCAGATTTGCATGCCTTTTCTGACTCACATTGGGCTGGTTGCTATGACACTCGTGTGTCCACCACTGGTTTTTGCTTCATGCTTGGTAGCTCATGTATATCTTGGTTGAGCAAGAAGCAGCCTACTGTGGCCACCTCCAGTTCTGAGGTTGAGTATAGGGAAGCTTTCACAGCGACTGTTGAGTGTGTGTGGCTCAGACGCCTTATGGCTGATTTAGGTGTTGGCCAGTCTTTTGCCACCACCATCTTCACTGACAGTCAGAGCGCATTGGAAGTTGCGAGGAACGCTGTGTTCCATGCTCGCACTAAGCACATTGAGGTGCATTATCACTATGTCAGGGAGAGGTTCTCTGCTGGGGAGATCAGCTTGGCATATGTGCCCACGCAGGAGAACATTGCAGACCTTTTCACGAAGGCTCTGCCTAGGGAGAAGTTTGAAGCTTTCCGCAAAGCTTTGGGCTTACTTCCTTTTGTGGAGTGATTTCATAGCTTGGCACTTCCTTATACATGAGTGCCAGCTCCTTGTTCACCGCATCACTCCCAAGGGGGATTTGTTGATATATTTAGGTAGTGATGTGTGTGAACACTCTAGGACTGCCGGGGCACTTTTTTCCCTCTTTAGGAGGTTTTTTTCCCCCGGCTTGTGTATACACCTATTGCCCTAATGGGCTACTTATCTTTGTACATTCTCTAGTAATACATCCAGTATTGTGTGTTTGAGCTCCAAGCTTCTTCTTCTTCCTTGTGTTGTTCGCGTGCTTCCGCAGACGTCTATCTCCAACAACTACATTTCATGTTATTACAATAATAGAGCTTTCTTTGATATTCTTAATCATATAATCCCATCTTTCACTTAGTGGAACTTCGAATGATAAGAGGATTCCAAATGCACTTGGAATTCGGCCCAAAGCTACATCCTTTGAGCCTTTTCTCATGGTCAACTATGTAATGGCTCATCCAAGGCCTTAAAATCCAATCCTTCTATGGTTTATCATTCATCTATATATGGTGCAAACGCTTTCCAAGAAACATTTTCTCTAGAAACTTGTTAATGGCATTGAATAACATCCTAAGAAGTTCCATGGGAAAGAAAAACACCTCTACGACTCCTAATGAAACTCAGAACAACACACCGACCATTCACGCGAATGATAGCAATAGTAAAGTATAAAGGAGCAAACTCATTTTCCGCATAGCAATTTCTCACAATTGGCATAGTTTGATGAATAGCCTACTCGTGGATGTTGGAGTGGGTGCAACCTCTAGCAAGGATGACTCTCTAATTTTTTTGCTCGCAATGCCACATGCAAAGAAGGAAGGATTTTAACTTGAGTATTTAACAAAACTTATAGTATAGAGAGAAAATAAATATCCAAATGTCTTGTATTTGGTAAGATTGATTTCATGTCAAAGTTCTCATAGAGTGCTTGAGCCTCCTGCATACCTTCTCTATTACTAAAAAGTGAAACTATCATGATCATGATAGAGAAAACGGACTAGGGCATAATGCTAGATTAAACATGAATTGACCGAAGAAATGTGAACGAATGATATGGGAAATCTACTCTTTATACACGAGTAGAGTCACCAAGGGAAAACATTCAAGTAGACTTATTGTCCTCATAACTTTATTTGAGAAGTGTAAATATTTAATGGATAACATGTGGGTTATCCATCCGAGGAGGATTGAGTACTTGAGCTCATATTATCCCAATATATATTTTTTTTGCCTTATTTCTATTATCTAACTTCCATCATGATCGAAGATGATTTTAGGATCAATAAATAATGTGTGCTGAAGTGCATTCTCCTATTCACACAAAAAAATTATAAAATAGTTCTGATTGTATAATCTTATGGATTGAAATTATATTTCAACTTCATTTTCTGGTGTTTTGGGTCCCGAAAATTACCAAGCTTGAATGGAAGCTTTGATGTTAACATTTTTTATTTTCTACGCATAGTAATCTTATGATTGTAAATAACCTAAATTCATATGTCCCTACACTTAAAGATCAAGAATTGCATCCAATAAAAGTATGAATAGTTCACTTTTGTGATTTTTTGACTCTAATCTCATAAATCTTGGCTAATTGTTTAATTATTGGGGGTTTTTTGTGCTAACTCTTATTGTTTCACTATTTATTAGAAGGAAAGTTCATAATCATTAAGATATTCGTAAGTAAATTAATTTGAAGAACTTTTTCATATTCAATTTTCCTTGCTTTACTATGAATAAGAAGCTTTACATCTTCCAAAAGTATCCCACACCCATTAGCGGTAATTTCTAACTTTAGGTCATGACCTTGAACAAAGTTCATCAATCCATATAATGCTAGTGCTATGAATCAGATTCCTCATAATCCTAGACGCACAATGAGTAGATAAATACACCATCCTACTTCTGTGGATGACAGATCTCATACACGCAAATCATGTATTTGTTTAAAATTCGATTTGGATGCTCATTTCCTAGAAATATCTTCGAGAACTAAGAAGTTTACGAACATCGTTTGCCACCAATCTCTATTGCACATTTCCAGAGACACCTAGTAAATGCTAGTGCGAAATACTACCCCGACTTCATATAGAGAATGATGCACAACGAATAAAATTTTGTACATTGCTGACTGAATAAATGGTCATATGCTACAGTTCACGAAGAAAAAACAGGAAGAAAGTCAAAGAATCGCATGGAAGGTGTTCATGCACGTTCTGCATACATGAAAATGTACACATGCTTTTGGGATTCACTACGAGGGAGGAATATTTGTTAAACAATACTTAATTATTTATGGATTCATGTGTTTCAAAGGACTTACAGCAACTGTATATTTCTTACGAGGGCTTCAAGTGAGATATTAGACCTTCGAGAGATTTGGATTGTTATAATCCTTGTATGATAAGCATGCAGCTGAAAGCGAGCATAGTGATTATGGAGCAGAAATTGAAACGAGATTACATCCCTTACACTTGAGCAACTATAAATATAAATGATAACGGAGAAATATCGGACATAAATGATCTTTCTTTTGGGTCAGTTGACGCGTTTCAGCCATATTTGTTTACCGCGAGAAGCGAAACATACATTCCTTTCTAAAGGTCCAAAAACGTCCTAGAGTCATAATGGTAATAAAGTATCTGTCATACGACTTCTACATATCGAGCTTGCATCGTAGATATGTAGAAGTTCTGACGGTAGAGAGAATCAAGAAACAAACTGCCAAAACTTGTGCAATCTAATGCAGTAGAAGCACTTTCTACATTTATTTGATCGCTTTTGTTTATATCGATCTGATGTTGACATAGACATTTTCCATTTAAGCTTGAAATATTGCATACTTTTTTGTCTGTCTCTTCCTTTCGATCAATCGAGCAGTTAAGTTGTTGTTAAGCTTCTTCATAGAAATCCATTACATCTAAATGCATTGGTTCGCATGAAAATAAATTCTTACATGTAGATAATATTGTCAAGCCTCCTATCAAAACATTAAATATGACTAATTATTGTAACTAAAATTTTCATTGTTTTTATATCATTTAAATTACTTTATTTTCATCAAATAACATACTCATACTTACTCATTCATATGCACATAAACACATATATATGCATATGCAAGCTCACACATATACACACAAAGACATATGCGAATACACACACATTAATACACATACACATGCACATGCACATGTACATGCACATGCACATACACTTACACATACACATGAACATACACATATGCATATGCACAAACATATCTACAAAAACATAAAAGGACATGCATGCATTATTGGATATACACATACATATACACAGATTAACACATACTTCTACACATGTACATGCTCGTTCAAATGGATGGACATACACATGGATGCAAATGGAGATGCATGCACATGCACATGCATGCTAATACATATACACATGCATATACATACACACGTCTCTCTCTCTCTCTCTCTCTCTCTCTCTCTCTCTCTCTATATATATATATATATATATATATATATATATATATATATATATATATATATATATATATATATATATATATATATATATATATATATATATATATATATATATATATATATATATATATATATATATATATATATGTATAGAGAGAGAGAGAGAGAGAGAGAGATATAGAAATATACACATACACACCTATACACACACACACACACCATACTTATACACATACACATACATATGCACATACATACATATACACACACATACACATACACATGCAAATATGCTTACACATACACATGCAGATATGCTTACACATACACATGCACATACATATACACACAGATACACGTGCACATAGACACACATACACACATACACTTATAGATAAAAATGCACATACATACATATACACAAACATACACATACACATGCACATACACACATACACACATATCCTTACACATACACATGCACATACATACATATACACATTCATACACATACACATACACAAATATACACAAACATACACATGCATATATACCTACACATACACATATACACAGAGACATACACTTATAGACATACAAATACACATACACATGCACATACAAACATATACACACACATACACATACATATGCACATACACACATATTCACATACACTTACACATACACATACACATACATACACATAGACATACACACATGTTTATACCTAAAACAAATCTACATGCACATATATACAAATGGATACACTCATATACATGTATATAGACACACTTACATAAATAAAGATATATATTTACATGTGGATACATATATTTTATACACATAACTACACACATACACACATACACACACACACACACACATATACACACATATATATATATATATATATATATATATATATATATATATATATATATATATATATATATATATATATATATATATATATATATATATATATAAACACACACATAATATTAATGAATTCTATGATTAGAGTAAAAAATCACATGTTAATGTAAACAATAATAAGAATCATTAAGATAAGACTTTGTATTAATTAGTACCATAGACACAATTCAAAACAAACTAAAATGAGAAAAGATATAGATGTAAAAGAAGTATGTATATCAATGTAAAATATATATATTTGTTGTGATATATGATTCATCATGATCAACCTCATCCACATCATTGTGTAAGTCCTCATCATCATGATCATGATCATGATCATCCTCATCATCATGGTCATCCTCATCATCGTGATCATCATGATGTATGTGTAGGGACATCATGGATAGAGGTGTGAGTACTTTAAGATGATCGAGATTGTCACACCTATGTATGTCTCTCCACCTCATCCATATGTGCCTCTCCATAATACTCTTTTTATTACATATAACAAACATTAATAAATAAAACATATAAAACACCAATAAAAATAAAATAGCTACATGAAATTTAATAATACTCACAAAACCATTTCGATGATCTTGCATGTTACCAATGAGACATCGATATCCAAAATGTGTAGGAAAATCGGTTTCCTTTTTTTTTGTAGGATATGGAACATAATCCTTTCGTTGCATTTAGCCCCTTATGGCCCATTTCACTTAAATATGATGTGTGACCAAACTCATCTCTCTTCTTTGTAGTAGCATGGGTTTATTGAATGAAATAAAAATACACAGATTAAATGTAAATCATGTATAAAAAATATGAAAATCATAACTTACTATAATATAAACTATTCATCTATATACCTTCTATTGAGCAAATGATTCCTAAAGGCATAGTTGTGAAGGAAAAAACTGCCATGTCTCAGGTGGTATGTTCTGCCTTCTCTTACCTTGTTCTACCATACAATATCTCCTTTTATTTTAATCTAAAACAACAAAAAAGGATCGAAATAAAAAACACTTTAAATATATAAACATGCATATATAGAAACACATACATACACTTGCATACACATACTTACACTTATCTCAATCAGAGGGTAGTCCACCACCTCCTATCCATGCCACAAATTCACATGTGTCCTCAGATAGGAGTGATGATGGTTTCCACTATCAGGAGCAAATAGATTGTGGTGTAATTTTCTCTATGCATCTCAGAGACCATGATTGGAATGTATTGAGCATGAGGCACAATATGGTAGTTTTGACCGCACACTACCACTTGTGTATGTATTGAGTCTATAAATTTATTTCATTATTTTATTTGAAAATCATAACAAAATCAAATTATACTTAATATACAGGAATACTTGCTCGAAGATGATAATGATTCTCCTACTAATAATGCTAATATACGTGCTACACATCAACAAAATCTTGTGCATCAATTACAAGTAGAGGTTTCTTTAAATACTCTATGTGATTCTTTAGTCCACATATGGCACAAGGTGAGGAGCTTTGAGATCTCCCCCTACCTTTTCTACCTCATCTATCTCTTCCTCATGAACTTCTCCCTTTACCTTTGTGAGAATTGTTTCGTCACACTTTTCCCCTTTACCTTTCATATCTTTAGTTGTATTTCTATCTCTGTATGGAATAGAGGATTGATAATCTTTTTAATTATCTCTATTCTTAATAAGTTTGGATTCATGAGTGAAGAGTTTTCCCATGAGTTTTTTGAAATCTAGTACTTGCATATCCACGTATAAAGTCCATGTTAGTGGTGGATGCTTCCCACTTATCACTTGCTATCATTCCATCGAAGATTTTTCTACCTATTTTCTCTTCACCTATGAACTCTCAAATGCTTCCTAAGTCATCGCATATGGCTTTGAGATCTTTCAGAAATTCCATGACCTTTGGCTTGGATTTTTTCTTAAGAGATATGGACTCCATCAATAGATGTTTCTTCTTAACCTTCGTGATTCAAGAGAAGAATGCTTCCAATGCATTTTAAGTCTCGTATGAATTCTAAGATCTCATAATGTGTGGAAGTAAGAACATAAATATTGAATTCTTGCAAAAAACAAGCCTTAATTTTTTTGCTCTAATTTTCACATGCATTCAATGCCTAGCATCGACATCTTGCTAAAAATGGGAGCTCTGTGCATATATTTGTCCATTAGTCAACACTAGAAGGATAAGTGGACATAGGATCCATTATCCTCTAAAAAGGTATATATGCTTCATTTTCAGCTTCAACCCTACGAATGACAGAGAGAGAGTGAGAGATAGAGAGACAAAGAGAATAGAGAGAGAGAGAGAAAGAGAGAGAAAGAAAGAGAGAGGGATAGAGAGAAATGTGATTTTTCAAAGGCAAAAGACTAGGGCAATAAGAAATCAAGGTCTTAAATTATTTGATTAATGTATCTTGGTTAGAATTTTGTTGAAGTTAAACTCTGGCCTTACAACATGAAGAAAAAAATTGAGATTATCTTAGATCGATGCAGAAGAGACTCAAATTTTATAAAGTCAACCAATTAAATACACCAAACAAAATGAAATTTAGTCTCCGAGTTAGATAGCAAATAATCTCATAGAAATAAAGAAATTTCTTTTCATAGATACACATTCACACCATCAATTGTTGTTACTAAAATTTTCTAATGCTATCAAAGTATTAGGATCATATTGTAGTCTCTTTTTGTTCATTTTGTTTATAAATCCAAATCTAAGTGATTATTCTCATAAAATAAGGCTTTTTTGGTCCATTTCATAATTGTCACTGGCGTAGGTGAGTATTCTCATAAAATAAGGCTTTATTGGTTCATTTCAAAATTCTCACTTGAATTTATCAAATAAGGTATTGTAAATTTAGCATAATTCTACTACCTTTATGTACTCAAAATTTTGAAAATATTTCCTGAATTGGCATATTTTTGGGGGAATTCAGAAAACCTTGTATAGTGGTGTAAAGATTTTTGAAGATCATGCACAAAAGGCTATTTTATCACATATATTTTCTCTTTTATTGACGTACTTGTCGTTTATCATGACGCAATGTTTAAAGTTCCATGAGAGTCGGATTAAGAAGTTGTTTTCGTTTTATCAAATGAGATGCTTGAGATGGGGATGCATTTATGAGAGCATGACCATTGCTGGTTACATTTACATTTGCCATACAATACAGTCAAAATAATGAATAATTCATGTGTCTGTGTGCTTTCATGAATATGTCGACTAACTAATAATGTTTCTTGAACGTTTTTTGTATGCCTATCTTCATATCTTCGTCCTGGAATCTAAGATTATGTTATGGGTGCAATCTAGTCTCATTCAGGTTTTTAAAAGTATTTAGAGATCTCAACCCATATTCTATAGAAAATTCCGAAAAATGTTTAGAAAACCTTGAGGATCACAAGGAGGCAAGTTCCTAAAACCATGTGACCAAAAAATACTAGTAGGTATTGATTTGTTCATACTTTTTTTTTGGGCTTGAAAGCACCTATCAAACAAATTACAAAAACTTTACAATAAAAAAAGAAACAGATGTATACAATTTTGCACGATTTTAACTAGATTTTTAGAGAGCTCTCGTACGCTGAAATTGTGTATTTCTGACATCAGCTCTCTATTCGACGAGACTTTAAATTCATTTGAAAGACCACATAAATAGCTTCAAAATCAAAGGAACTATTTTACATAGGTAATGAACAAAAAAAAATTTCTTTTTTGACATCGAATCGTGGTTTTATGGCCTTTAAGTTCTTTATCTCTGTTTTTTTGAAACCTCTGTATGCGTCCGTTTTTTGTAAGTCTTGGAAAGAAAAAGTGTGCACTTAAGTAAAAGAAACTTGTAAAAGGAGAAAACAAAACTTGAGTATTTAAGAGAACTTTTAGTATAGAGATAAAATAAATATTAGAATGTAGTGTATTTGATGAGATTGATTTCACTTCAAA
>CM035420.1:145714613-145719613 GCA_020310875.1 Ceratopteris richardii | reverse complement strand
ATCGAAGAAATGTGAATGAATGATATGGGAAATCTACTCTTTCTACACGAGTAGACGTAGTGTCCTCGTAACTTTGTTTGCGAAGTGTACAAACTTAACGGCTAACATGTGGGTTAAGCATCCCACGAGGATTAAGCACTTGATATTTTTTTGTCGCATTATTTCTATTATCTAGCTACCATCCTGATCGAACATGTTTTTCGTATCAATAAATATTTTCGGCCGAAGTGCATTTTCCCATTCAAACAAAAAACTATGAAATAGGAATGATTCTATAATTTTATGGAGTGAAATTATATTTCAGCTTCAATTTCTGGTGTTTTGGGTCCCTAAATTTACCAAGTCTTGTCGTTGCGTATTCTCCTTAATATACGCTGGAAGCTTTGATGTTAGTATTTTTTATTTTCTACGCATAATAATCTTACAATTGTAAATAACCTTAAGTCATATGTCGCCACGCTTTAGACCAAGTTTTGCATTCAATCAGAGTATAAATATTTCAGTTTTGTTATTCTTTCACTCTAATTTCATAAAAGTTGGCGAATTCTTTAATGATTGGGGGTTTTCTGTGTTCACTCTTATTGTTCCAATATTGATTATAAGAAGAAGTCATAATCATTAATATATTTGTAAGGAAATTCTTTGTAAGAATTTTTTCATATTCAATTTTCCTTGCTTCCCTATGAATAAGTAGGAGTAGATATTCCGAAAGAATTCTACATCCATCAGTGGTCATTTCTAACTTTGGTTCATGACCTTCAACAAAGTTCATCAATCCATAGCATGTTAGTACTATGAATCACATTCCCCATAATCCTACGCGCATGGCTCGAAAATAAATAAACCATCCTACTTGTGTGGACAACGAATTTGATGGAAGCAAATCATGTATGCGTTTAAAGCTTGATTTGACTGATCATTTCCTACAAATCTCTAGAAGAACTATGACGTTTACGAACATCTTTTGCCATCAATCCTTATGGCATCTTTCCAGAGACCACTGGTAAATGCTAGTGCGAAATCACATGGAAGGTCACAGAATCGCATGGAAGGTCACAGAGTCGCATGGAAGGTGTGCTCCGAGTCACGAGTTTCAAAGGAAATAAAACAAATGTATATTTCTAACCAAGGCCTCAAGTGGGATATTAGATCTTCGAAGTAGATCTCGATTCTTATAGTCCTAATGACAAATTCAAACGAGATTAGATACTGAGTATGCAACGCAAATCGAACGCAAAGCCAGGATACTTGGGGCGACGACACACCAAAAAAAAAAAAGAAATGGCAACGGAGGAGCGAAATATACACTCGTTCCTACAGCTCCGAAAATTGTCTGAGAATTGTCTTATCGTATTAAAGTATCTTGTCTGTCCTTTCCTTGCGTCGTTTATATGTAGAAGTTCAAACGGGAACGAGACTGCCAAAAGTTGCGCAATCTAATGCAGCAGAAAGACTTTCTACATTTATTTGATCGCTTTCGTTTATATAGATCTGATGTTGACATGAACACTTGCCATTTAAGCTGGAAACATTGCATAGTTTTTTTTTCGTATCTTCGTTTCGATCAGTCCAGCAGTTATGCTGCTCTTGACCTTTTTCATAGAAATCCATTCCATATGAACGGATTGGTTGGCATGAAAATATATCCCTACATGTAAATAATATTGTCGAGCCTCGTATCAAAACATTAAGGCAAGCAAACTCTTGGATGAGTCAATGGTAGTCCAGAGGGGATACGGTTCTGTCGCTCCCTGGGAAAGAGAAAAGATACGAGCGAATCACTTAACTTCCTTGGAGTATAATAACTAAAGACAGAGGACGCTTGGCTTCATTGCCCCTCCAAAACCGGACATGTCATAAAATTCCGGATGCGAAATGAATTGGCATGGACATGCGAGTTGGGACACATCGTCTTCTACTGTGGTAAGATAAGCATGAACTACCGATTCGTACTTTGTTTTTTTTCACAAAGAAGTTCTACTCCATACACTCTGGATACATTCTACCTTTTTAATTAATTATACTTCAAATGCATTTATTGAACACGACGCAGAGGGTTATTTCACGAAAACTACTACTTAGATCGTTACAGCTGTATTACATTGGCCTTAATTTGATCTGGCTCGCATCAGGCTAACTGAAGAGGAGAACCTCCGATAAGCCAAAAGAAGTTTGGTCTAAAGGGTTTCAGTAATCGAAGGACTTGCGGTTCCAACCTCAAACAACATGGATAAGATTTGAGGACATTGTTCAGAGACACAGAGTCGATTAGGAGGATTGGTGCCTCTTAAGTACAATGATTGATACTTGGTGGGACTTGGAATGTTGCATTTTTATCGGATAGGAAGCACCGAATCCGAAACGTATTAAATGGAAATATGGTAATCCGATTGAGGATATCCCAAGGATCACAGAACCAAAGGATTTCCTTCAAGATCTCAACACGAAGTGGCACTTTAAAGTTGGTCTTGGATTCGATGGAGTCTTAAATTGAACAACCTTTTGCATCTTATGATAGAAAGAAGGAAATTGATCCTCCTATGGAAAAGATTCCATAGCTGAATCTCGACCAACGTCAAAGCTCCTATAACATATGGAGCTTTGTCTTATTTAAAAGAATCCATCGGGAATAGGAAGAACTTTCTTAGTTATTCTTCTCCTACCCTAGAAGTGCCCCTATCCAGATGAGGGTCAAAGAACATCTTCAATTAAGTCACTCTATCAACTAGAAACAAGTTGTAGTGCGGTGCAATTCTTTCTCTCTCTCTCTCTCTCTCTCTCTCTCTCTCTCTCTCTCTCTCTCTCTCTCTCTCACTCTCTCTCTCTCTCTCTCTCTCGCTCTCTCTCTCCGCTCCCTCCCCCACAGCTCCCCCAACCTTGTCTCCCACCCACCTGCCCGTAGCCCCCGCCACCCTCTCTTACTCCTAGTCACAGGCCCGGCCACCCCCTCCTACTCTCGCCCGTAGTCCCCGCAACCTACCCCCCCACCCGCGCATACTCCCACTAGCAGCCCTCATAGCCCTCCCCCATGCTTCCCTCTCACAGTTCCCTGCCCCCCGCCTAGTCCCACCTACCCTCCCTTCCTCTCTCTCTCTCTCTCTCTCTCTCTCTCTCTCTCTCTCTCTCTCTCTCCCCGCTGTCTCCCCATCCTCCGCTGTTCCAAAAGCCACCCTCCCGTAGCCCTAACTCTCCCCCATCCTCCAATTCCGTAATCCCACAAGTGTGCAGCCCCATTGATTAACTAATTCCCTCCTCTCCACACACACGTACATGGTTCCTTATAATTCTTTTTCTCCCGCAATGATGCAAGGCGACAAAAAGAGCATAAATGAGCCTTTGCATGAACACTTATATGAGTACGTTGGTCTGATTTGAACTGATTTAGGAGTAAGTGATAGTGTGAGATTTTGCTCACATTTAGTGCAGCTTGAGCATAAAGCCCACGATTGAAGGATGAGATGAGAAGAAGAACCTCTTCCCTCCATCCCACCATCCCACCATCCCTCCTTCCCTCCATCCCACCATCCCTCAATTCCACCATCCCTCCATTCCACCATCCCTCCATCCCACCGTCGCTCTATCCCACTATCCCTCCATCCCACCATCCCTCCATTCCACTATCCCTCCATTCCACCATCCCTCTGTCCCTCCATTCCACCATCCCTCCATCCCGCCGTCCCTCCATCCCACCATCCCTCCATCCCACCATCCCTCCATCCCTCCATCTCACCATCCCTCCATCCCACCGTCCCTCCATTCAACCATCCCTCAATCCCTCCATCCCAACATCCCTCCATCCCACCATCCCTCCATCCCACCATACCTCCATTCAACCATCCCTCCATCCCAGCATCCCTTCATCCCACCATCCCTCCATCCCACCATCCCTCCATCAACTAGAAACAAGTTGTAGTGCGGTGCAATTCTCTATCTCTCTCTCTCTCTCTCTCTCTCTCTCTCTCTCTCTCTCTCTCTCTCTCTCTCTCTCTCTCTCTCTCTCTCTCTCTCTCTCTCTCTCTCTCTCTCTCTCTCTCTCCCCCTCTCTGTCTCCCCCCCCACAGCTCCCCCCACCTAGTCTCCCACCCACCTTCCTGCAGCCCCCCACCCCCTCTTACTCCAGGTTGCAGCCTCGGCCACCCCCTCCTACTCTCGCCCGCAGCCCCCGCAATCCAACCCCCACCCCGTCATACTCCCATCCGCAGCCCTCGCAGCCCACCCCCATGCTTCCCTCTCACAGTTTTCCGCCCCCCTCGTAATCCCACCCACCCTCCCTCCCTCTTTCTATCTCTCTCTCTCTATCTCCCTCTCTCTATCTCTCTCTCTCTCTCTCTCTCTCTCTCTCTCTCTCTCTCTCTCTCTCTCTCTCTCTCTCTCTCTCTCTCTCTCTCTCTGCCCCCCCCCCCTTGCTGTACCCCCATCCTCTGGTGTCCCATAAGCCACCCTCCCACAGCCCTACCTCTCCCCCATCCTCCAATTCCGTTAGCCCACAAGTGTGCATCCCCATTGACCAACTAATTCCCTCCTCTCCACACACACGTACATGGTTGGTTATAACTCTTTTTCTCCTGCAATGATGCAAGGCAACAAAAAGAGCATAAATGAACCTTTGCATAAACACTGATATGAGTACATTGGTCTGATTTGGGCTGATTTAGGAGTAAGCGATAGTGTGCGACTTTGCTCACATTTAGTGGAGCTTGAGGATAAAGCCCACGATTGAAGGATGAAATGAGAAGATCAACGTCTTCCCTCTATCCCACCATCCCTCCTTCCCTCCATGCCACCATCCCTCCATTCCACCATCCCTCCATTCCACCATCCCTCCATCCCTCCATTCCATCGTCGCTCTATCCCAACATCCCTCCATCCCACCATCCCACCATCCCTCCATTCCACCATCCCTTTGTCCCTCCATTCTACCATTCCTCCATCCCACCGTCCCTCCATCCCACCATCCCTCCAACCCTCCATCTCACCATCCATCCATCCCTCCATCCCAC
>CM035420.1:145702113-145707113 GCA_020310875.1 Ceratopteris richardii | reverse complement strand
ATTTTTGGGGGACTTTTGAAAAACTTCACAATAAAAAAAATGTGTATAATTTTGCACGATTTTAAATAGATCTATAGAGAACTCTTGTACGCTGAAATTGTGTATTTCTGACATCGGCTCTCTATTTGAGGAGAGTTTAATTTCAGTTGAAAGACCACATAAATAGCTTCAAAATAAAGCGAGCTATTTTACATAGGAAAGCACACCAAGCATAGCGAGTTCTAACAAGCACCAAATGAGTAAATACCAAAAATAATTTGTATTTTTGACATCTAATCTTGGTTTTATGAGCTTTGAGCTTTTTTCTCTTTTATTTTTTTGGAATCCTCTGTACGCGTATATTTTTTTGTAAGGCTTAGAAAGTAAAGTTGTGCACTGAAAGAAAAGAAACTTGTAAAAGGAGCAAACACCACTTGAGTATTTAACAGAACTTGTAGTATAGAGATAATGTAAATTTTAGAATGTCGTGTAGTTGACAAGATTGATTTCACTCCAAAGTCATCATAGAATACTAAAGCGTCCTGAACACCTTGTTCATTACTAAAAAGCATGGAAGGTCACAGAATCGCATGGAAGGTGTGCTCCGAGTCACGAGTTTCAAAGGAAATACGAAAATTGTCTGAGAATTGTCTTATCGTATTAAAGTATCTTGTCTGTCCTTTCCTTGCGTCGTATATATGTAGAAGTTCAGACGGGCAAGAGACTGCCAAAAGTTGCGCAATCTAATGCAGCAGAAAGACTTTCTACATTTATTTGATCGCTTTCGTTTATATAGATCTGATGTTGACATCGACACTTGCCATTTAAGCTGGAAGCATTGCATAGTTTTTCTTTCGTATCTTCGTTTCGATCAGTCCAGCACTTATGCTGCTCCTAACCTTCTTCATAGAAATCCATTCCATATGAACGGATTGGTTGGCATGAAAATATATCCCTACATGTAATAATATTGTCGAGCCTCGTATCAAAACATTAAGGCAAGCAAACTCTTGGATGAGTCAATGGTAGTCCAGAGGGGATACGGTTCTGTTGCTCCCTGGGAAAGAGAAAAGATACGAGCGAATCACTTAACTTCCTTGGAGTATAATAACTAAAGAAAGAGGACGCTTGGCTTCATTGCCCCTCCATGTTAAAGCACTGCGCATGTCATAAAATGCCGGATGCGAAATAAATTGGCATGGACATGCGAGTTGGGACACATTGTCTTCTACTGTGGTAAGATAAGCATGAACTACCGATTCGTACTTTGTTTTTTTTCAAAAAGAAGTTCTACTCCAGACACTCTGGATACATTCTACCTTTTTTATTAATTTTACTTCAAATGCATCTATTGAACACAACGCAGAGGGTTATTTCACGAAAACTACTACTTAGATCGTTACAGCTGTATTACATTGGCCTTAATTTGATCTGGTTCGCATCAGGCTAACTGAAGAGGAGAACCTCCGATAAGCCAAAATAAGTTTGGTCTAAAGGGTTTCAGTAATCGAAGGACTTGTGGTTCCAACCTCAAACAACATGGATAAGATTTGAGGACATTGATCAGAGACACAGTGTCGATTAAGAGGATTGGTGCCTCTTAAGTACAATGATGAATAACTGGTGGGACTTGGAATGTTGCCTTTTTATCGGATAGGAAGCACCAAATCCGAAACGTATTAAATGGAAATATGGTAATCCGATTGAGGATATCCCAAGGAGAACCACAGGATTTCCTTCAAGATCTCAACACGAAGTGGCGCTTTAAAGTTGGTCGTGGGTTCGATGGAGTCTCAAATTGAACAACCTTTTGCATCTTATGATAGGAAGAAGGACATTGATCCTCCTATGGAAAAGCTTCCATAGCTGAATCTCGACCAACGTCAAAGCTCCTATAACATATGGAGCTTTGTCTTATTTAAAAGACTCCATCGGGAATCGGAACAACTTTCTTAGCTATTCTAGTCCTACCCTAGAAGTGCCCCTATCTAGATGAGGGTCAAAGAACATCTTCACTTTGATCACTCTATCAACTAGAAACAAGTTGTAGTGCCATGCAATTCTCTCTCTCTCTCTCTCTCTCTCTCTCTCTCTCTCATCTCTCTCTCTCTCTCTCTCTCTCTCTCTCTCTCTCTCTCTCTCTCTCTCTCTCTCTCTCTCTCTCTGCTCCCTCCCCCATAGCTCCCTCCACCTAGTCTCCCACCCACCTGCCCGCAGCCCCTGCCACCTCGTCTTACTCTTGGTCGCAGCCACGACCACCCCCTCATACTCTCGCCCGCAGTCCCCGCAACCCACCCCCCCACCCCCGCATACTCCCACGTGCAGCCCTCGCAGCCCACCCCCATGCTTCCCTTTCACAGTTCGCAGCCCCCCGCCTTGTCCCACCCACCCTCTCTCTCTCTCTCTCTATCTATCTCTCTCTCTCTCTCTCCCCCCCTCCCACTGTCCCCCCATCCTCCGCTGTCCCAGAAGCCAGCCTCTCGTAGCCCTACCTCTCCCCCATCCTCCAATTCTGTAAGCCCACATGTGTGCATCCCAATTGACCAACTAATTCCCTCCTCTCCACACACACGTACATGGTTGGTTATAACTCTTTTTCTCCCGCAATGATGCAAGGAAACAAAAAGAGCATAAATGAACCTTTGCATCAACACTGATATGAGTACATTGGTCTGATTTGAGCTGATTTAGGAGTAAGCGATAGTGTGCCACTTCGCTCACATTTAGTGGACCTTGAGAATAAAGCCCGCAATTGAAGGATGAAATGATCCCAATTGACCAACTAATTCCCTCCTCTCCACACACACGTACATGGTTGCTTATAACTCTTTTTCTCCCGCAATGATGCAAGGAAACAAAAAGAGCATAAATGAACCTTTGCATAAACACTGATATGAGTACATTGGTCTGATTTGAGCTGATTTAGGAGTACGCGATAGTGTGCCACTTCGCTCACATTTAGTGGAGCTTGAGGATAAAGCCCGCAATTGAAGGATGAAATGAGAAAACCAACCTATTCCCTCCATCCCACCATGCCACCATCCCTCCTTCCCTCCATCCGACCATCCCTCAATTCCACCATCCCTCCATTCCACCATCCCTCCATCGCGCCGTCGCTCTATCTCACCATCCCTCCATCCCACCATCCCTCCATTCCACTATCCCTCTGTCCCTCCATTCCACCATCCCTCCATCCCGTCGTCCCTCCCACCATCCCTCCATCCCACCATCCCTCCATCCCTCCATCTCACCATCCCTCCATCCCACCGTCCCTCCATTCAACCATCCCTCCATCCCAGCATCCCTCCATCCCACCATCCCACCATACCTCCATACCACCACCCCACCATCCCTCCATCCCAGCATCCCTTCATCCCACCATCCCTCCATCCCACCATCCCTCCATCAACTAGAAACAAGTTGTAGTGCAGTGCAATTCTCTCTCTCTCTCTCTCTCTCTCTCTCTCTCTCTCTCTCTCTCTCTCTCTCTCTCTCTCTCTCTCTCTCTCTCTCTCTCCCTCTCTCTCTCTCTCTCTCTCTCTCCCCCCTCCCTCCCCCACATCCACCCTCCTACTCTCCCCCGCAGCCCCCGCAACCCACCCCCCACCCCCTCATACTCCCACCCGCAGCCCTCGCAGCCCACCCCCATGTTGCCCTCTACAAATCCCCGCCCCCCGCCTAGTCCCACCCACCCTCCCCTCTTTCTCTCTCTCTCTCTCTCTCTCTCTCTCTCTCTCTCTCTCTCTCTCTCTCTCTCTCTCTCTCTCTCTCCCTGTTGTACCCCCATCCTCCGATGTCCCATAAGCCACCCTCCCGCAGCCCTACCTCTCCCCCATCCTCCAATTCCGTAAGCCCACAAGTGTGCATCCCCATTGACCAACTAATTCCCTCCTCTCCACACACACGTACATGGTTGGTTATAACTCTTTTTCTCCCGCAATGATGCAAGGTGACAAAAGAGCATAAGTGAACCTTTGCATAAACACTAATATGCGTACATTGGTCTGATTTGGGCTGATTTAGGAGTAAGCGATAGTGTGTGACCTTGCTCACATTTAGTGGAGCTTCAGGATAAAGCCCGCGATTGAAGGATGAAATGAGAAGACCAACCTCTTCCCTCCATCCCACCATCCCTCCTTCCCTCCATCCCACCATCCCTCCATTCCACCATCCCTCCATCCCTCCATTCCATCATCGCTCTATCCCACCATCCCTCCATCCCACCATCCCTCCATCCCACCATCCCTCCATTCCACCATCCCTCTGTCCCTCCATTCTACCATCCCTCCATCCCACCATCCCTCCATCCCACCATCCCTCCATCTCACCATCTGTCGATCCGTCCATCCCACCCTCCCTTCATTCAACGATCTCTCCATCCCTCCATCCCACCATCCCTCCATCCCACCATACCTCCATTCCACCATCCCAACATCCCTCCATCCCACCGTCCCTCCATCCCACCATCCCTCCATTCCACCATCCCTCTATCCCTCCATTCCACAATCCCTCCATCCCACCATCCCTCCGAGTTAGATAGCAAATAATCTCATAGAAATAAATATATTTTTTTCATAGATACACATTCACACCATCAATTGTTGTTACTAAAATTTTCTAATGCTACCAAAGTATTAGGATCATATTGTAGTCTCTTTTTGTTCATTTTGTTTATTTATCCAAATCTAAGTGATTATTCTCATAAAATAAGGCTTTTTTTGTCCATTTCATAATTGTCACTGACGTAGGCGAGTATTCTCATAAGATAATGCTTTATTGGTTCATTTCAAAATTCTCTCTTGAATTTATCAAATAAGGTATTGTAAATTTAGCATAATTCTACTAACTTTATGTACTCAAAATTTTGAAAATATTTCGTGAATGGGCATATTTTTGGGGGAATTCTGAAAACCTTGTATAGTGGTGTAAAGATTTTTGAAGAGCATGCACAAAAGGCTATTTTATCACATATATTTTCTCTTTTATTGACGTACTTGTCGTTTATCATGACGCAGTGTTTA
>CM035420.1:145687113-145697113 GCA_020310875.1 Ceratopteris richardii | reverse complement strand
ACTTTCTAAAAATCCTCTACATGATACATGTGTCCACATATGGCACAAGGTGAAGAGCTTTGAGATCTCCACCTACCTTTTATACCTCATCTACCTCTTCCTCATTAACGTCTCCCTTTGCCTTTGTGAGGCTTTTTCCTTCACACTTTTCCCCTTTACATTTGATATCTTTAGTTCTATGTTTGTTTTTGTATGGGGTAGGACAGTGATTATCTTTTTAATTATATCCATTCCTCATAAGCTTGGCTTCATGAGTAAAGAGTTTTCACATGAGTATGTTGATATCTAGTACTTGCATATCCATGTATAATAACATGCCAGTGGTGAATGCTTCCAATTCAACATCTACTATGATTCCATTGATGACCTTTTTGCATATTTTCTCTTCATCTATGAACACTCGAATGTTTCCTACCTCATTAAGTGTGTCCTTGAGATTATTGAAAAATTCCATGACCTTCTGCTTGGGTTTTTTTTGTTAAGAGATATGCACAACATCCATAGATGATTCTTCCTGGCCTTGGTGCTTGAAGAGAAGGATTCTTGCAATGCACTTTAGGTCTTGTATGAATTCTAAGAACCAGTATTGTGTAGAAGTAAGAACAAAAAAAATCAAATTCTTGTAAAAAAAAAGCCCTAATTTGTTTGCTCTAATTTTCAGCACCAATTCAATGCCTAGCATCAAGTCCTTCTTGAAAATGGGAGTTTTTTGCATATATTTTTTCATTAATCAACTCTAGAAGGAAGATTGGACGTATGATCGATATCGTCTTAAAATTTATATATTTGCGTCCTTTTTTACTTCAACCATGAGAATGAGAGAGAGAGAGAGAGGAAGAGATAGAGAGAGACAAATGGATAGAGAGACATGTGACTTTTGAAATGTCCTAGACTAGGGCAATCAGAAAGCGATGTCCTATATCATTTGATTGACGTATTTTGGGCAAAATTTTATTGAAGTTAATCTTTGGCCTTAGAGCATGTAGAAACAAGTTGAGATTATCTTGGACCGATGCAAAAGAGAGTCATTACTTATAATCTCAACCAACTCAATACACACGAAACAAAATGAGGGTAAGTCTCTCAGTTAGATAGAAAATGATCTCATACAAATAACAATAATGGTTATCCATAGATACACATTGAAACCATCAATTGTTGTTCCTAAAATTCTCTAATGCTATGAAAGTATTAGGATCATATTGTAGTCTTCTTTCGTTCATATCCTTTTTTATTTATGCAAATGTAAGTGAGTGTTCTCATAGAATACAGCTTTTCTGGTCTATTTCATAATTGTCTCTAGTCTAATCGAGTGTTCTCATGAAATATGGCTTTTTTGCTCCATTTCATAATTCTTTCTTGAATTTATCGGTTAACGTTTTGTAGATTTAGCAAAATATGACTACCTTTACGTACTCAAAATTTTGGAAATATGTCAAAAATTGGCATATTTTGGGGGACTTTGAAAAACTTCACAATAAAATAAATAGGTGTATAATTTTGCACGATTTTAAATAGATCTATAGAGAATTCTTGTACGCTAAAATTGTGTATTTCTGACATCGGCTCTCTATTTGAGGAGAGTTTAAATTCAGTTGAAAGACCACATAAATAGCTTCAAAATAAAGCGAGCTATTTTACATAGGAAATCACACCAAGCATAGCGAGTTGTAACAAGCACCAAATGAGTAAATACCAAAAATACTTTGTATTTTTGACATCTAATCTTGGTTTTATGAGCTTTGAGTTTTTTTCTCTTTTTTTTTTGGAAACCTCTGTACGCGTATATTTTTTTGTAAGGCTTAGAAAGTAAAGGTGTGCACTGAAAGAAAAGAAACTTGTAAAAGGAAAAACACCATTTGAGTATTTAACAGAACTTGTAGTATAGAGATAATGTAAATTTTAGAATGTCGTGTAGTTGACGAGATTGATTTCACTTCAAAGTCATCATAGAATACTCAAGCGTCCTGAACACCTTGTTCATTACTAAAAAGCTAAACTATCATGATCACGACAAGTAAACGGAGTATGGAACAAAACTAGATTAAACAAATATTGATCGAAGAAATGTGAATGAATGATATGGGAAATCTACTCTTTCTACACGAGTAGACGTAGTGTCCTCGTAACTTTGTTTGCGAAGTGTACAAACTTAACGGCTAACATGTGGGTTAAGCATCCAACGAGGATTAAGCACTTGATATTTTTTTTTGGTCGCATTATTTCTATAATCTAGCTACCATCATGATCGAACATGTTTTCGTATCAATAAATATTTTCGGGCCGAGGTGCATTTTCCCATTCAAAACAAAAAATTATGAAATATGAATGATTCTATAATTTTATGGAGTGAAATTATATTTCAGCTTCATTTTCTGGTGTTTTGGGTCGCTAAATTTACCAAGTCTTCTCGTTGCGTATTCTCCTTAATATAGGCTGGAAGCTTTGATGTTAGCTTTTTTTATTTTCTACGCATAATAATCTTACAATTGTAAATAACCTTAAGTCGTATGTCGCCACGCTTTAGACCAAGTTTTGCATTCAATCAGAGTAGAAATATTTCAGTTTTGTTATTCTTTCACTCTAATTTCATAAAAGTTGGCTAATTCTTTAATGATTGGGGGTTTTCTGTGTTCACTCTTATTGTTCCAATATTGATTATAAGAAGAAGTCATAATCATTAATATATTTGTAAGGAAATTCTTTGGAAGAATTTTTTCATATTCAATTTTCCTTGCTTCACTATGAATAGGTAGGAGTACATCTTCCGAATGAATTCTACATCCATCAGTGGTCATTTCTAACTTTGGTTCATGACCTTCAACAAAGTTCATCAATCCATAGCATGTTAGTACTATGAATCACATTCCCCATAATCCTACGCGCATGGGCGAGAAAATAAATAAACCATCCTACTTGTGTGGACAACGAATTTGATGGACGCAAATCATGTATGCGTCTAAAGCTTGATTTGACTGCTCATTTCCTACAAATCTCTAGAAGAACTATGACGTTTACGAACATCTTTTGCCATCAATCCTTATGGCATCTTTCCAGAGACCACTGGTAAATGCTAGTGCGAAATCACATGGAAGGTCACAGAGTCGCATGGAAGGTCACAGAATCGCATGGAAGGTGTACTTAATTATTCTATATACATGACAATGTACACAGGCTTTCGGGATTCGCTGTGCTCGGAGTCACGAGTTTCAAAGGAAATAAAAACAAATGTATATTTCTTACCAAGGCATCAAGTGGGATATTAGAGCTTCGAGGTAGATCTCAATTCTTATAGTCCTTCTAATGACTATAAGAAACGAGATTAGATACTGAGTATGCAACGCAAATCGAACGCAAAGCCAGGATACTTGGAGCGACGACCACAAAAAAAAAAAAAAAAAAAAAAAAAATGGCAATGGAGGAGCGAAATATACACTCGTTCCTACAGCTCCGAAAATTGTCTCAGAATTGTCTTAATCGTATTAAAGTTCATGGAGCAACTTGCATCGAGCTTTTTCTAGTATCTTGTCTGTCCTTTCCTTGCGTCGTATATATGTAGAAGTTCAGGACGGGAACGAGACTGCCAAAAGTTCCGCAATCTAATGCAGCAGAAAGACTTTCTACATTTATTTGATCGCTTTCGTTTAATATAGATCTGATGTTGACATCGACACTTGCCATTTAAGCTGGAAACATTGCATAGTTTTTTTTTCGTATCTTCGTTTCGAAATCAGTCCAGCAGGTATGCTGCTCTTAACCTTCTTCTATCGAAATCCATTTCATATGAATTCATTGGTTGGCATGAAAATATATCCTTACATGTAAATAATATTGTCGAGCTAAGCAAAACTCTTGGATGAGTCAATGGTAGTCCAGAGGGATATGGTTCTGTCGCTCCCTGGAAAGAGAAAAGATACGAGCGAATCACTTAACTTCCTTGGAGTATAATAACTAAAGAAAGAGGACGCTTGGCTTCATTGCCCCTCCATGTTAAAGCACTGCGCATGTCAATAAATTGCCGGATGCGAAATGAATTGGCATCGACATGCGATTTGGGGACACATCGTCTTCTACTGTGGTAAGATAAGCATGAACCACCGATTCGTACTTTGTTTTTTTTCAAAAAGAAGTTGGGCAATCCCTTTCCGATTCGTACTCTGATAACCTCTACAAGTGTTTTCTTTGATGTAGACGGTCTCCTTCCATATACATCGAATGTCTAGACATACAGGCCATGCTGACCCATCGTCTTGCCCGTTACGATTATTTAGTTTGTATGGGACAATGTCTATGATTCTAACGCATGGTACGGCAGAACTTTCCATTGAGTTTGGTCGACATTGAATCTTTATGGAGAAAAATGGCTTGGCGGGCTCAGATATAACAAGTCAGAAAATATTTATCTTCCTGCCCGAATGTATGAAATTGAGTGCAAACGCAGCCGACTATCGGATACATTCTAACTTTTTTATTAATTTCACTTCAAATGCATCTATTGAACACAATGCAAGAGGGTTATTCACGAAAACTACTACTTAGATCGTTAAGATGTATTCATTGTGGCCTTACTTTGTCTGGTTCGCATCAGGCTAACTGAAGAGGAGAACCTCCGATAAAGCAAAAGAAGTTTGGGTCTAAAGGTTTCAGTAATCGAAGGACTTGTGTGTCCAACCTCAAACAACATGGATTAAGATTTGAGGACATTGATTCAGAGACACAGAGTCGTTTAGGAGGATTGGATGCCTCTTAAGTACAATGATGAATACTTGGTGGGGACTTGGAAATGTTGCCTTTTATCGGATAGGAAGCACTGAATCCGAAACGTATTAAATGGAAATATGGTAGTCGATTGGAGGAGATATCCCAAGGATCACAGAACCAAAGGATTGCCTTCAAGATCTCAACACGAAGTGGCACTTTAAAGTTGGTCTTGGATTCGATGGAGTCTCCAATTGAGCAACCTTTTGCATCTTATGATAGGAAGAAGGAAATTGGTCCTCCTATGGAAAAGCTTCCATAGCTGAATCTCGACCAACGTCAAAGCTCCTATAACATATGGAGCTTTGTATTATTTAAAAGACTCCATCACGAATAGGAAGAACTTTCTTAGCTATTCTTCTCCTACCCTAGAAGTGCCCCTATCTAGATGAGGGTCAAAGAACATCTTCTGTTTGATCACTCTATCAACTAGAAACAAGTTGTAGTGCGGTGCAATTTTCTCTCTCTCTCTCTCTCTCTCTCTCTCTCTCTCTCTCTCTCTCTCTCTCTCTCTCTCTCTCTCTCTCCGCTCCCTCCCCCATAGCTCCCCCCATCTAGTCTCCCACCCACCTGCCCGCAGCCCCCCCACCCGTCTTACTCCCAATCGCAGCCCCGGCCACCCCCTCCTACTCTAGCCCGCAGTCCCCGCAACCCACCCCCCCACCCCCCCCCCCCCCCCCAATACTCCCACCCGCAGCCCTCGCAGCACCACCCCCATGCTTCCCTCTCGAGTTCCCGTCCCCACCTCGTCCCACCCACCTCTCTCTCTCTCTCTCCTCTCTCCTCTCTCTCTCTCCGTCTCTCTCTCTCGTCTCTCCTACTCCTCTCCTCTCTCTCTCTCTCTTCTCCCCCCCCCTCCCCCCCCCCCCCATTATCCCCCATCATAGGCTCTCCTTCTCCCAAATCCCACACTCCTTTAGCCCTACCTCTCTCCCCCATCCTCCAATTCTGTAAGCCCACAAAGTGTGCATCCCCATTGACCAACTAATTCCCTCCTCTCCATACAAAACGTACATGGTTGCTTATAACTCTTTTTCTCCTGCACTGATGGCAAGGCAACAGAAGCGCATAAATGAACCTTTGCATACACATTATATGAGTATATTAGTCTGATTTGAGCTCATTAGGAGTAAGCGATAGTGTGGACTTCGCTCACATTAGTAGACCTCGAGGATAAAGCCCGCGATTGAAGATGAAATGAGAAGACCAACCTCTTCCCTCCATCCCACCATCCCACCATCCCTCTTTCCCTCCATCCCACCATCTCTCAATTCCACCATCCCTCCATTCCACCAGCCCTCCATCCCACCATCGCTCTATCCCACCATCCCTCCATGCCACCATCCCTCCATTCCACCATCCCTCCATTCCACCATCCCTCTGTCCTCCATTCCACCATCCCTCCATCACACCGTCCCTCCATCCCACCATCCCACCATCCCTCCATCCCTCCATCTCACCATCCCTCCATCCCACCGTCCCTCCATTCAAACCATCCACCCTCCATCCAGCATCCCTCCATCCCACCATCCTCGTCCCTCCATTCCCACCATACCGTCCATTCCACCATCCCACCATCCCTCCATCAACTAGAAACAAGTTGTAGTGCAGTGCATTCTCTCTCTCTCTCTCTCTCTCTCTCTCCGTCTCTCTCTCTCTCTCTCTCTTCATTCTCTCTTCTCTCTCTCCTCTCTCTCTCTCTCTCTCTCCTCTCTCTCTCTCTCTCATCTCTGTCTCTCTCTCTCTCTCTCTCTCTCTCTCGCTCTCTCTCTCTCTCTCTCTCTCTCTCTCCCTCTCTCTCTCTCTCTCTCCCCCCTCCCTCCCCCACATCCACCCTCCTACTCTCCCCCGCAGCCCCCGCAACCCACCCCCCACCCCCTCATACTCCCACCGCAGCCCTCGCAGCCCACCCCCATGTTGCCCTCTACTAAAATCCCGCCCCCCGCCCTAGTCCCACCCACCCTCCTCTCTCTCTCTCTCTCTCTCATCTCTCTCGTCTCTCTCTTCTCTGTCGTCATCTCTCTCATCTCTCTCTCTCTCTCTCTCTCTCTCTCTCCCTGTTTGCACCCCCACTCCTCTGATGTCTCATAAGCCACCCTCCCGCAGCCCTACCTCTCCCCCATCCTCCAATTCCGTAAGCCCACAAGTGTGCATCCCCATTGACCATCAACTAATTCCCTCCTCTCCACACACACGTACATGGTTGGTTTATAACTCTTTTTCTCCCGCAATGATGCAAGGTGACAAAAGAGCCATAAGTGAACCTTTGTACATAAACACTAATATGCGTACATTGGTCGATTTGGGCTGATTTAGGGAGTAAGCGATAGTGTGTGACCTTGCTCACATTTAGTGGGCTTGAGGATAAAGCCCGCGATTGAAGGATGTAAATGAGAAGACCAACCTTCTTCCCTCCATCCACCTATCCCTCCTTCCCTCCATCCCACCATCCCTCCATTCCACCATCCCTCCATCCCGCCCATTCCAGTCATCGCTCGATCCCCACCATCCCTCCATCCCACCATCCCTCCATCCCACCATCCCTCCATTCCACCATACCCTCTGTCCCTCCATTCTACCATCCCTCATCCCACCATCCCTCCATCCACCATCCCTCCATCTCACCAATCTGTCCATCCCTCCATCCCACCCTCCCTTCATGCAACGATCTCTCCATCCCTCCATCCCACCATCCCTCCATCCTCCACCATACCTCCCATTCCACCATCCCAACATCCCTCCATCCCACCGTCCCTTCCATCCCACCATCCCTCCATTCCAGCATCCCTCTATCCCTCCATTCCACAGTCCCTCCATCCACCATCCCTCCGAGTTAGATACAAAATAAATCTCATAGAATAATATATTTTTTCATATGATATACACATTCACACCATCAATTGTTGTTACTAAAATTTTCTAATGCTACCAAAGTATTAGGAAAGCAATATTGTAGTCTCTTTTTGTTCATTGTTGTTTATTTATCCAAATCTAAGTGATTATTCTCATAAAATAAGGCTTTTTTGTTCCATTTCATATTGTCACTAGAGTAGTGAGTATTCCTCATAAGATAATGCTTTATTGGTTTCATTTCAAAATTTTCTCTGAGTTTATCAAATAAGGTATTGTAAATTTAGCATAGTTCTACTAACTTTATGTACTCAAAATTTGAAAATATTTCGTGAATTGGCATATTTTTGGGGAATCTGAAAAACCTTGTATAGTGGTGTAGAAGATTTTTGAAGAGCATTCACAAAAGTCTATTTTATCACATATATTTTCTCTTTATTGACGTACTTGTCGTTTATCATGACGCAAGTGTTTAAAGTTCCATGAGAGTCGGATTAAGAAGTTCTTTTCGTTTAATCAAATGAAGATGCTTGAGATGGGGATGCATGTATGAGAGCATGACCCATTGCTACATTTGCAATAAAATTCAGTCAAAATAATGAATAATTCATGTGTATGTGTGCTTTCATGAATATTGTCGACTAACTAATATTGTTTCTTAAACGTTTTTTGTATGCCTATCTTCATATCTTCGTCTTGGAATCTAAGATTATGTTATGGTGCAATCTAGTCTCATTCAGGTTTTTAATAGTATTTAGAGATCTCAACCCATATTCTATAGAAAATTCCGAAATGCTTAGAAAACCTTGAGGATCACAAGGAGGCAAGTTCCTAAAACCATGTGACCAAATAATACTAGTAGGTATTGATTTGTTCATAAAATTTTTTGGGCTTGAAAGAACCTATCAAACAAATTACAAACATTTTACAATAAAAAAAACAGATGTATACAATTTTGCAGGATTTTAACTAAGATTTTTAGAGAGCTCTTGTTCGCTGAAATTGTGTATTTCTGACATCAGCTCTCTATTCGAAGGAGACTTTAAATTCATCTGAAAGACCACATAAATAGCTTCAAATCAAGGAACTGTTTTACATAGGAAATGAATAGGAAAAATTTCTTTGTTTGACATCGAATCGTGGTTTTATGCCTTTAAGTTTTTTATCTCTGTTTTTTTGAAACCTCTGTATGCGTCCTTTTCTTTGTAAGTCCTGGAGAAAAAGTGTGCACTTAAGTAAAAGAAACTTGTAAAAGGAGAAAACAAAACCTTGAGTATTTAAGAGAACTTTAGTATACAGATAAAAATAAATATTAGGAATTCTAGTGTACTTGATGAGATTGATTTCACCTTCAAAGTTATCATAGAGATTGATTTCACTTTAACAAACTTGAGTATTTAAGAGAACTTTTAGTATAGAGATAAATAAATATTAGAATGTAGTGTATTTGATGAGATTGATTTCACTTCAAAGTTATCATAGAATACTCCAGCTTGCGAACACATTCATTTATTACTAAAAAGCTACACTATCATGATCATGATTGAAAAAATTGAATATGGCACATCATTAGATTAAACATGAAGTGATCAAAGAAACGTGGATGAATGATATTGGAAAACATTCCAGTAGACATAGTGTCATCATAAGTTGAGACATACACTTGGAGCGGACGACAAATATTGATGGTAACAAAGAACTATCGGACGTAAAAAACCTTTCTTTCGGGTAAGTTGATGCATTTCATAGCCATATCCTGTTTCCGCGAGGAGCGAAACATACAGATTCTTGCTAGAGGTCTGAAATCGTCAGAGAAATCCATTTTTCATAATAAAGTATCTGGCACATGGACTTTCAGAATCAGCTCATAAATTTGTTGTTCCTTGCGCGGTAGATATGTACAAGTTCCGATGGTCGAAGCGGCGCAATCTAATGCATGCAGCAAAGCACTTTTTGCATTTATTTGATCGCTTTCGTTTATATAGGTCTATGCTGACATAGACACTTGCCATTTAAGGCAGGAAATACTGCGTACTCTTTTTCTGTCTCTTCCTTTCAATCAGGTTCAGGCAGTTATGCTGCTCTTTAGCTTCTTCATAGCAAATCCATTGCATGTAAATACATGGTTCACATGAAAGTATATCTTACATGTAACTAATATTCTCAAGTCTCCTATCAAACATTAAATAGGGCTAATTATTGTAATTACAATTTTTAGTGTATTATATCATTTAAATTGTTTTATTTTTGACAATTAACATACTCACACTTACTCATTCCTATGAACATCCATACATATATAGGCACATGCAGCCTCAAACATATACACATAAATACATATGCACGTACACACACATACACCCACATGCACATAGATGTACATAAACTTACA
>CM035420.1:145664080-145669080 GCA_020310875.1 Ceratopteris richardii | reverse complement strand
GAAAGACCACATAGCTTCAAATAAAGCGAGCTATTTTACATAGGAAAGCACACCAAGCATAGCGAGTTCTAACAAGCACCAAATGAGTAAATACCAAAAATAATTTGTATTTTTGACATCTAATCTTGGTTTTATGAGCTTTGAGGTTTTTTCTCTTTTATTTTTTTGGAATCCTCTGTACGCGTATATTTTTTTGTAAGGCTTAGAAAGTAAAGTTGTGCACTGAAAGAAAAAAACTTGTAAAAGGAGCAAACACCACTTGAGTATTTAACAGAACTTGTAGTATAGAGATAATGTAAATTTTAGAATGTCGTGTAGTTGACAAGATTGATTTCACTCCAAAGTCATCATAGAATACTAAAGCGTCCTGAACACCTTGTTCATTACTAAAAAGCATGGAAGGTCACAGAATCGCATGGAAGGTGTGCTCCGAGTCACGAGTTTCAAAAATACGAAAATTGTCTGAGAATTGTCTTATCGTATTAAAGTATCTTGTCTGTCCTTTCCTTGCGTCGTATATATGTAGAAGTTCAGACGGGCAAGAGACTGCCAAAAGTTGCGCAATCTAATGCAGCAGAAAGACTTTCTACATTTATTTGATCGCTTTCGTTTATATAGATCTGATGTTGACATCGACACTTGCCATTTAAGCTGGAAACATTGCATAGTTTTTTTTTCGTATCTTCGTTTCGATCAGTCCAGCAGTTATGCTGCTCCTAACCTTCTTCATAGAAATCCATTCCATATGAACGGATTGGTTGGCATGAAAATATCCCTACATGTAATAATATTGTCGAGCCTCGTATCAAAACATTAAGGCACGCAAACTCTTGGATGAGTCAATGGTAGTCCGAGGGATACGGTTCTGTTGCTCCCTGGGAAAGAGAAAAGATACGAGCGAATCACTGTAACTTCCTTGGAGTATAATAACTAAAAGAAAGAGGACGCTTGGCTTCATTGCCCCTCCAGGTTAAAGCACTGCGCATGTCATAAAATGCCGGATGCGAAATAAATTGGCATGGACATGCGAGTTGGGACACATGTCTTCCTACTGTGGTAAGATAAGCATGAACTACCGATTCGTACTTTGTTTTTTTTCAAAAAGAAGTTCTACTCCAGACACTCTGGATACATTCTACCTTTTTTATTAATTTTACTTCAAATGCATCTATTGAACACAACGCAGAGGGTTATTTCACGAAAAACTACTACTTAGATCGTTACAGCTGTATTACATTGGCCTTAATTTGATCTGGTTCGCATCAGGCTAACTGAAGAGGAGAACCTCCGATAAGCCAAAAGAAGTTTGGTCTAAGGGTTTCAGTAATCGAAGGACTTGTGGTTCCAACCTCAAACAACATGGATAAGATTTGAGGACATTGATCAGAGACACAGTGTCGATTAAGAGGATTGGTGCCTCTTAAGTACAATGATGAATACCTGGTGGGACTTGGAATGTTGCCTTTTTATCGGATAGGAAGCACCAAATCCGAAACGTATTAAATGGAAATATGGTAATCCGATTGAGGATATCCCAAGGATCACAGAACCACCAGGAGTTTCCTTCAAGATCTCAACACGAAGTGGCGCTTTAAGTTGGCCTTGGGTTCGATGGAGTCTCAAATTGAACAACCTTTTGCATCTTATGATAGGAAGAAGGAAAATTGATCCTCCTATGGAAAAGCTTCCATAGCTGAATCTCGACCAACGTCAAAGCTCCTATAACATATGGAGCTTTGTCTTATTTAAAAAGACTCCATCGGGAATAGGAACAACTTTCTTCGCTATTCTAGTCCTACCCTAGAAGTGCCCCTATCTAGATGAGGGTCAAAGAACATCTTCACTTTGATCACTCTATCAACTAGAAACAAGTTGTAGTGCCATGCAATTCTCTCTCTCTCTCTCTCTCCTTCTCTCTCTCTCTCTCTCTCCTCTCGTCTCATCCTCTCTCTCTCTCTCTCTCTCTCTCTCTCTCTCTCTCTCTCTCTCTCTCTCCTCTCTCTCTCTCTCTCTGCTCCTCCCCCATAGCTCCCTCCACCTAGTCTCCCACCCACCTGCCCGCAGCCCCTGCCACCTCGTCTTACTCTTGGTCGCAGCCACGACACCCCCTCATACTCTCGCCCGCAGTCCCCGCAACCCACCCCCCACCCCCGCATACTCCCACCTGCAGCCCTCGCAGCCCACCCCCATGCTTCCCTTTCATAGTTCGCAGCCCCCCGCCTTGTCCCACCCACCCTCTCTCTCTCTCTCTCTCTATCTCTCTCTCTCCCTCTCTCTCCCCCCCCCCCTCCCACTGTCCCCCCATCCTCCGCTGTCCGAGAAGCCAGCCTCTCGTAGCCCTACCTCTCCCCCATCCTCCAATTCTGTAAGCCCACAAGTGTGCATCCCAATTGACCAACTAATTCCCTCCTCTCCACACACACGTACATGGTTGCTTATAACTCTTTTTCTCCCGCAATGATGCAAGGAAACAAAAAGAGCATAAATGAACCTTTGCATCAACACTGATATGAGTACATTGGCATGATTTGAGCTGATTTAGGAGTAAGCGATAGTGTGCCACTTCGCTCACATTTAGTGGACCTTGAGGATAAAGCCCGCAATTGAAGGATGAAATGATCCCAATTGACCAACTAATTCCCTCCTCTCCACACACACGTACATGGTTGCTTATAACTCTTTTTCTCCCGCAATGATGCAAGGAAACAAAAAGAGCATAAATGAACCTTTGCATAAACACTGATATGAGTACATTGGTCTGATTTGAGCTGATTTAGGAGTACGCGATAGTGTGCCACTTCGCTCACATTTAGTGGAGCTTGAGGATAAAGCCCGCAATTGAAGGATGAAATGAGAAAACCAACCTATTCCCTCCATCCCACCATGCCACCATCCCTCCTTCCCTCCATCCCACCATCCCTCAATTCCACCATCCCTCCATTCCACCATCCCTCCATCGCGCCGTCGCTCTATCTCACCATCCCTCCATCCCACCATCCCTCCATTCCACTATCCCTCTGTCCCTCCATTCCACCATCCCTCCATCCCGTCCTCCCTCCATCCCACCATCCCTCCATCCCACCATCCCTCCATCCCTCCATCTCACCATCCCTCCATCCCACCGTCCCTCCATTGAACCATCCCTCCATCCCAGCATCCCTCCATCCCACCATCCCACCATACCTCCATACCACCATCCCTCCATCCCAGCATCCCTTCATCCCACCATCCCTCCATCCCACCATCCCTCCATCAACTAGAAACAAGTTGTAGTGCAGTGCAATTGTCTCTCTCTCTCTCTCTCTCTCTCTCTCTCTCTCTCTCTCTCGTCTCTCTCTCTCTCTCTCTCTCTCTCTCTCTCCTCTCTCTCTCTCTCTCTCTCTCTCTCTCTCTCTCTCCTCTCCCCCTCTCTCTCTCTCTCTCTCCCCCCTCCCTCCCCCACATCCACCCTCCTACTCTCCCCCGCAGCCCCCGCAACCCACCCCCCACCCCCTCATACTCCCACCCGCAGCCCTCGCAGCCCACCCCCATGTTGCCCTTTACAAATCCCCGCCCCCCGCCTAGTCCCACCCACCCTCCCCTCTCTCTCTCTCTCTCTCTCTCTCTCTCTCTCTCTCTCTCTCTCTCTCTCTCTCTCTCTCTCTCTCTCTCTCTCTCTCTCCCTGTTGTACCCCCATCCTCCGATGTCCCATAAGCCACCCTCCCGCAGCCCTACCTCTCCCCCATCCTCCAATTCCGTAAGCCCACAAGTGTGCATCCCCATTGACCAACTAATTCCCTCCTCTCCACACACACGTACATGGTTGGTTATAACTCTTTTTCTCTGGCAATGATGCAAGGTGACAAGAGAGCATAAGTGAACCTTTGCATAAACACTAATATGCATAAGAAACGAGATTAGATACTGAGTATGCAACGCAAATCGAACGCAAAGCCAGGATACTTGGAGCGACGACACAAAAAAAAAAAAAAAAAAAAAAAAATGGCAATGGAGGAGCGAAATATACACTCGTTCCTACAGCTCCGAAAATTGTCTCAGAATTGTCTTATCGTATTAAAGTTCATGGAGCAACTTGCATCGAGCTTTTTCTAGTATCTTGTCTGTCCTTTCCTTGCGTCGTATATATGTAGAAGTTCAGACGGGAACGAGACTGCCAAAAGTTCCGCAATCTAATGCAGCAGAAAGACTTTCTACATTTATTTGATCGCTTTCGTTTATATAGATCTGATGTTGACATCGACACTTGCCATTTAAGCTGGAAACATTGCATAGTTTTTTTTTCGTATCTTCGTTTCGATCAGTCCAGCAGTTATGCTGCTCTTAACCTTCTTCATCGAAATCCATTTCATATGAATTCATTGGTTGGCATGAAAATATATCCTTACATGTAAATAATATTGTCGAGCCTAAGCAAACTCTTGGATGAGTCAATGGTAGTCCAGAGGGGATATGGTTCTGTCGCTCCCTGGGAAAGAGAAAAGATACGAGCGAATCACTTAACTTCCTTGGAGTATAATAACTAAAGGAAGAGGACGCTTGGCTTCATTGCCCCTCCATGTTAAAGCACTGCGCATGTCATAAAATGCCGGATGCGAAATGAATTGGCATCGACATGCGATTCGGGGACACATCGTCTTCTACTGTGGTAAGATAAGCATGAACCACCGATTCGTACTTTGTTTTTTTTCAAAAAGAAGTTGGGCAATCCCTTTCCGATTCGTACTCTGATAACCTCTACAAGTGTTTTCTTTGATGTAGACGGTCTCCTTCCATATACATCGAATGTCTAGACATACAGGCCATGCTGACCCATCGTCTTGCCCGTTAGGATTATTTAGTTTGTATGGGACAATGTCTAGATTCTACGCATGTACGGCAGAACTTTCATTTGAGTTTGGTCGACATTGAATCTTTAGGAGAAAAATGGCTTTGCGGCTCAGATATAACAAGTCAGAAAATTTTATCTTCCTGCCCGAATGTCTGAATTGAGTGCAAACCA
>CM035420.1:145646580-145654080 GCA_020310875.1 Ceratopteris richardii | reverse complement strand
TTTTTTGGTCTATTTCCTAATTCTCTCTAGTCTAATCGAGTATTCTCATGAAATATGGCTTTTTTGCACCATTTCATAATTCTTTCTTGAATTTATCGGATAAGGTTTTGTAAATTTTAAAAAAATTGGACTATCTTTAGGTACTCAAAATTTTGGAAATATGCCAAAAATTGGCATATTTTTGGGGGACTTTTGAAAAACTTCACAATAAAAAAAATGTGTATAATTTTGCACGATTTTAAATAGATCTATAGAGAACTCTTGTACGCTGAAATTGTGTATTTCTGACATCGGCTCTCTATTTGAGGAGAGTTTAATTTCAGTTGAAAGACCACATAAATAGCTTCAAAATAAAGCGAGCTATTTTACATAGGAAAGCACACCAAGCATAGCGAGTTCTAACAAGCACCAAATGAGTAAATACCAAAAATAATTTGTATTTTTGACATCTAATCTTGGTTTTATGAGCTTTGAGGTTTTTTCTCTTTTATTTTTTTGGAATCCTCTGTACGCGTATATTTTTTTGTAAGGCTTAGAAAGTAAAGTTGTGCACTGAAAGAAAAGAAACTTGTAAAAGGAGCAAACACCACTTGAGTATTTAACAGAACTTGTAGTATAGAGATAATGTAAATTTTAGAATGTCGTGTAGTTGACAAGATTGATTTCACTCCAAAGTCATCATAGAATACTAAAGCGTCCTGAACACCTTGTTCATTACTAAAAAGCATGGAAGGTCACAGAATCGCATGGAAGGTGTGCTCCGAGTCACGAGTTTCAAAGGAAATACGAAAATTGTCTGAGAATTGTCTTATCGTATTAAAGTATCTTGTCTGTCCTTTCCTTGCGTCGTATATATGTAGAAGTTCAGACGGGCAAGAGACTGCCAAAAGTTGCGCAATCTAATGCAGCAGAAAGACTTTCTACATTTATTTGATCGCTTTCGTTTATATAGATCTGATGTTGACATCGACACTTGCCATTTAAGCTGGAAACATTGCATAGTTTTTTTTTCGTATCTTCGTTTCGATCAGTCCAGCAGTTATGCTGCTCCTAACCTTCTTCATAGAAATCCATTCCATATGAACGGATTGGTTGGCATGAAAATATATCCCTACATGTAATAATATTGTCGAGCCTCGTATCAAAACATTAAGGCACGCAAACTCTTGGATGAGTCAATGGTAGTCCAGAGGGGATACGGTTCTGTTGCTCCCTGGGAAAGAGAAAAGATACGAGCGAATCACTTAACTTCCTTGGAGTATAATAACTAAAGAAAGAGGACGCTTGGCTTCATTGCCCCTCCATGTTAAAGCACTGCGCATGTCATAAAATGCCGGATGCGAAATAAATTGGCATGGACATGCGAGTTGGGACACATTGTCTTCTACTGTGGTAAGATAAGCATGAACTACCGATTCGTACTTTGTTTTTTTTCAAAAAGAAGTTCTACTCCAGACACTCTGGATACATTCTACCTTTTTTATTAATTTTACTTCAAATGCATCTATTGAACACAACGCAGAGGGTTATTTCACGAAAACTACTACTTAGATCGTTACAGCTGTATTACATTGGCCTTAATTTGATCTGGTTCGCATCAGGCTAACTGAAGAGGAGAACCTCCGATAAGCCAAAAGAAGTTTGGTCTAAAGGGTTTCAGTAATCGAAGGACTTGTGGTTCCAACCTCAAACAACATGGATAAGATTTGAGGACATTGATCAGAGACACAGTGTCGATTAAGAGGATTGGTGCCTCTTAAGTACAATGATGAATACCTGGTGGGACTTGGAATGTTGCCTTTTTATCGGATAGGAAGCACCAAATCCGAAACGTATTAAATGGAAATATGGTAATCCGATTGAGGATATCCCAAGGATCACAGAACCACAGGATTTCCTTCAAGATCTCAACACGAAGTGGCGCTTTAAAGTTGGCCTTGGGTTCGATGGAGTCTCAAATTGAACAACCTTTTGCATCTTATGATAGGAAGAAGGAAATTGATCCTCCTATGGAAAAGCTTCCATAGCTGAATCTCGACCAACGTCAAAGCTCCTATAACATATGGAGCTTTGTCTTATTTAAAAGACTCCATCGGGAATAGGAACAACTTTCTTCGCTATTCTAGTCCTACCCTAGAAGTGCCCCTATCTAGATGAGGGTCAAAGAACATCTTCACTTTGATCACTCTATCAACTAGAAACAAGTTGTAGTGCCATGCAATTCTCTCTCTCTCTCTCTCTCTCTCTCTCTCTCTCTCTCTCTCTCATCTCTCTCTCTCTCTCTCTCTCTCTCTCTCTCTCTCTCTCTCTCTCTCTCTCTCTCTCTCTCTCTCTCTCTGCTCCCTCCCCCATAGCTCCCTCCACCTAGTCTCCCACCCACCTGCCCGCAGCCCCTGCCACCTCGTCTTACTCTTGGTCGCAGCCACGACCACCCCCTCATACTCTCGCCCGCAGTCCCCGCAACCCACCCCCCCACCCCCGCATACTCCCACCTGCAGCCCTCGCAGCCCACCCCCATGCTTCCCTTTCATAGTTCGCAGCCCCCCGCCTTGTTCCACCCACCCTCTCTCTCTCTCTCTCTCTCCCCCCCCCCTCCCACTGTCCCCCCATCCTCCGCTGTCCGAGAAGCCAGCCTCTCGTAGCCCTACCTCTCCCCCATCCTCCAATTCTGTAAGCCCACAAGTGTGCATCCCAATTGACCAACTAATTCCCTCCTCCCCACACACACGTACATGGTTGCTTATAACTCTTTTTCTCCCGCAATGATGCAAGGAAACAAAAAGAGCATAAATGAACCTTTGCATCAACACTGATATGAGTACATTGGCATGATTTGAGCTGATTTAGGAGTAAGCGATAGTGTGCCACTTCGCTCACATTTAGTGGACCTTGAGGATAAAGCCCGCAATTGAAGGATGAAATGATCCCAATTGACCAACTAATTCCCTCCTCTCCACACACACGTACATGGTTGCTTATAACTCTTTTTCTCCCGCAATGATGCAAGGAAACAAAAAGAGCATAAATGAACCTTTGCATAAACACTGATATGAGTACATTGGTCTGATTTGAGCTGATTTAGGAGTACGCGATAGTGTGCCACTTCGCTCACATTTAGTGGAGCTTGAGGATAAAGCCCGCAATTGAAGGATGAAATGAGAAAACCAACCTATTCCCTCCATCCCACCATGCCACCATCCCTCCTTCCCTCCATCCCACCATCCCTCAATTCCACCATCCCTCCATTCCACCATCCCTCCATCGCGCCGTCGCTCTATCTCACCATCCCTCCATCCCACCATCCCTCCATTCCACTATCCCTCTGTCCCTCCATTCCACCATCCCTCCATCCCGTCCTCCCTCCATCCCACCATCCCTCCATCCCACCATCCCTCCATCCCTCCATCTCACCATCCCTCCATCCCACCGTCCCTCCATTGAACCATCCCTCCATCCCAGCATCCCTCCATCCCACCATCCCACCATACCTCCATACCACCATCCCTCCATCCCAGCATCCCTTCATCCCACCATCCCTCCATCCCACCATCCCTCCATCAACTAGAAACAAGTTGTAGTGCAGTGCAATTGTCTCTCTCTCTCTCTCTCTCTCTCTCTCTCTCTCTCTCTCTCTCTCTCTCTCTCTCTCTCTCTCTCTCTCTCTCTCTCTCTCTCTCTCTCTCTCTCTCTCTCTCTCTCTCTCTCTCTCTCTCTCTCTCTCTCTCTCTCTCTCTCTCTCTCTCTCTCTCTCTCTCTCTCTCTCTCTCTCTCCCCCTCTCTCTCTCTCTCTCCCCCCTCCCTCCCCCACATCCACCCTCCTACTCTCCCCCGCAGCCCCCGCAACCCACCCCCCACCCCCTCATACTCCCACCCGCAGCCCTCGCAGCCCACCCCCATGTTGCCCTTTACAAATCCCCGCCCCCCGCCTAGTCCCACCCACCCTCCCCTCTCTCTCTCTCTCTCTCTCTCTCTCTCTCTCTCTCTCTCTCTCTCTCTCTCTCTCTCTCTCTCTCTCTCCCTGTTGTACCCCCATCCTCCGATGTCCCATAAGCCACCCTCCCGCAGCCCTACCTCTCCCCCATCCTCCAATTCCGTAAGCCCACAAGTGTGCATCCCCATTGACCAACTAATTCCCTCCTCTCCACACACACGTACATGGTTGGTTATAACTCTTTTTCTCTGGCAATGATGCAAGGTGACAAGAGAGCATAAGTGAACCTTTGCATAAACACTAATATGCGTACATTGGTCTGATTTGGGCTGATTTAGTAGTAAGCGATAGTGTGTGACCTTGCTCACTCCCCCATAGCTCCCTCCACCTAGTCTCCCACCCACCTACCCGCAGCCCCTGCCACCTCGTCTTACTCCTGGTCGCAGCCCCGACCACCCCCTCATACTCTCGCCCGTAGTCCCCGCAACCCACCCCCCCACCCCCGCATACTCCCACCTGCAGCCCTCGCAGCCCACCCCCATGCTTCCCTTTCACAGTTTGCAGCCCCCCGCCTTGTCCCACCCACCCTCTCTCTCTCTCTCTATCTCTCTCTCTCTCTCTCCCCCCCCCCTCCCACTGTCCCCCCATCCTCCGCTGTCCCAGAAGCCAGCCTCTCGTAGCCCTACCTCTCCCCCATCCTCCAATTCTGTAAGCCCACAAGTGTGCATCCCAATTGACAACTAATTCCCTCCTCTCCACACACACGTACATGGTTGCTTATAACTCTTTTTCTCCCGCAATGATGCAAGGAAACAAAAAGAGCATAAATGAACCTTTGCATCAACACTGATATGAGTACATTGGTCTGATTTGAGCTGATTTAGGAGTAAGCGATAGTGTGCCACTTCGCTCACATTTAGTGGAGCTTGAGGATAAAGCCCGCAATTGAAGGATGAAATGATCCCAATTGACCAACTAATTCCCTCCTCTCCACACACACATACATGGTTGCTTATAACTCTTTTTCTCCCGCAATGATGCAAGGAAACAAAAAGAGCATAAATGAACCTTTGCATAAACACTGATATCAGTACATTGGTCTGATTTGAGCTGATTTAGGAGTAAGCGATAGTGTGCCACTTCGCTCACATTTAGTGGAGCTTGAGGATAAAGCCCGCAATTGAAGGATGAAATGAGAAAACCAACCTATTCCCTCCATCCCACCATGCCACCATCCCTCCTTCCCTCCATCCCACCATCCCTCAATTCCACCATCCCTCCATTCCACCATCCCTCCATCGCGCCGTCGCTCTATCTCACCATCCCTCCATCCCACCATCCCTCCATTCCACTATCCCTCTGTCCCTCAATTTCACCATCCCTCCATCCCGTCGTCCCTCCATCCCACCATCCCTCCATCCCACCATCCCTCCATCCCTCCATCTCACCATCCCTCCATCCCACCAACCCTCCATTCAACCATCCCTCTATCCCTCCATCCCAGCATCCCTCCATCCCACCATCCCACCATACCTCCATACCACCATCCCACCATCCCTCCATCCCAGCATCCCTTCATCCCACCATCCCTCCATCCCACCATCCCTCCATCAACTAGAAACAAGTTGTAGTGCAGTGCAATTCTCTCTCTCTCTCTCTCTCTCTCTCTCTCTCTCTCTCTCTCTCTCTCTCTCTCTCTCTCTCTCTCTCTCTCTCTCTCTCTCTCTCTCTCTCTCTCTCTCTCTCTCTCTCTCTGTCTGTCTCTCTCTCTCTCTCTCTCTCTCTCTCTCTCTCTCTCTCTCTCTCTCTCTCTCTCTCTCTCTCTCTCTCTCTCTCTCTCTCTCTCTCTCTCTCTCCCTCTCTCTCTCTCTCTCCCCCCTCCCTCCCCCACATCCACCCTCCTACTCTCCCCCGCAGCCCCCGCAACCCGCCCCCCACCCCCTCATACTCCCACCCGCAGCCCTCGCAGCCCACCCCCATGTTGCCCTCTACAAATCCCCGCCCCCCGCCCCTCTCTCTCTCTCTCTCTCTCTCTCTCTCTCTCTCTCTCTCTCTCTCTCTCTCTCTCTCTCTCTCTCTCTCTCTCTCCCTGTTGTACCCCCATCCTCCGATGTCCCATAAGCCACCCTCCCGCAGCCCTACCTCTCCCCCATCCTCCAATTCCGTAAGCCCACAAGTGTGCATCCCCATTGACCAACTAATTCCCTCCTCTCCACACACACGTACATGGTTGGTTATAACTCTTTTTCTCCCGCAATGATGCAAGGTGACAAAAGAGCATAAGTGAACCTTTGCATAAACACTAATATGCATACATTGGTCTGATTTGGGCGGATTTAGGAGTAAGCGATAGTGTGTGACCTTGCTCACATTTAGTGGAGCTTGAGGATAAAGCCCGCGATTGAAGGATGAAATGAGAAGACCAACCTCTTCCCTCCAACCCACCATCCCTCCTTCCCTCCATCCCACCATCCCTCCATTCCACCATCCCTCCATCCCTCCATTCCATCATCGCTCTATCCAACCATCCCTCCATCCCACCATCCCTCCATTCCACCATCCCTCTGTCCCTCCATTCTACCATCCCTCCATCCCACCATCCCTCCATCCCACCATCCCTCCATGTCACCATCTGTCCATCCGTCCATCCCACCCTCCCTTCATTCAACGATCTCTCCATCCCTCCATCCCACCATCCCTCCATCCCACCATCCCTCCATCCCACCATACCTCCATTCCACCATCCCAACATCCCTCCATCCCACCGTCCCTCCATCCCACCATCCCTCCATTCCACCATCCCTCTATCCCTCCATTCCACAGTCCCTCCATCCCACCATCCCTCCGAGTTAGATAGCAAATAATCTCATAGAAATAAATATATTTTTTTCATAGATACACATTCACACCATCAATTGTTGTTACTAAAATTTTCTAATGCTACCAAAGTATTAGGATCATATTGTAGTCTCTTTTTGTTCATTTTGTTTATTTATCCAAATCTAAGTGATTATTCTCATAAAATAAGGCTTTTTTTGTCCATTTCATAATTGTCACTGGCGTAGGTGAGTATTCTCATAAGATAATGCTTTATTGGTTCATTTCAAAATTCTCTCTTGAATTTATCAAATAAGGTATTGTAAATTTAGCATAATTCTACTAACTTTATGTACTCAAAATTTTGAAAATATTTCGTGAATTGGCATATTTTTGGGGGAATTCTGAAAACCTTGTATAGTGGTGTAAAGATTTTTGAAGAGCATGCACAAAAGGCTATTTTATCACATATATTTTCTCTTTTATTGACGTACTTGTCGTTTATCATGACGCAGTGTTTAAAGTTCCATGAGAGTCGGATTAAGAAGTTCTTTTCGTTTTATCAAATGAGATGCTTGAGATGGGGATGCATGTATGAGAGCATGACCATTGCTACATTTGCAATAAAATTCAGTCAAAATAATGAATAATTCATGTGTATGTGTGCTTTCATGAATATGTCGACTAACTAATATTGTTTCTTAAACGTTTTTTGTATGCCTATCTTCATATCTTCGTCTTGGAATCTAAGA